>JBBIGC010000152.1:9002333-9018716 GCA_037576955.1 Lepidarchus adonis | reverse complement strand
GTGTGTGTGTGTGTGATACTGTAATATTTCTTTATTATTATTATTATTATTATTATTATTATTATTATTATTATTATATTGTTATTATTTTACACTAAATGTAGGAGTTATAATATACATATACTGCTCCTTCACTTCAGGTTCTATCAATTACTTTAAACATTTTTATATTTCCCACAGGAAGTGTAGTTATAGTGTTCAGCTTAAACAGAATGAACAGCACAAGAAGTATTCACTCATTTTAAACAAGCAGGTGTACAATAAACTGATGTAAAAGACCAATTTAAAGAAGTTATATAATCAATAATAATGTAGAGGTCGGCACAAAATAGAGAGAATGTCAGTTGTTACCAAAAACAAAAGAGTAGAGGTCAGATATCGAGTTGCTACTTTATTAATGAACACAAAATAATCAAGAACCTACTCGAGACAAACGCCATTAACTTTGAAGCTGCATGAATGACAGTACTAGGAACAAATGGAGGTGGGCGCGCGAGCGCCGAGGAAGCACGAGATTGGGCGGGGGGAGCTCGTGCCAGCTTTAGATTCTCAGTCACGCTGCCATAGGAACGCACTGTGGCGTCGTACGCGCTAGCAGGACCACGGTTCTAGAGGTGTGTGTCGACATCTGGCTCTTTCTCCACACAGAGCGAGGTAACAAGAAAGTTCAGTCGTTTCCTAGGCCATTTTGATGTTTTCTGGTGTTAGCGGTCTAGTTTAAGGTTAGCTCTAAGCTACCATATGTTAGTGTTGCCCGTGGGCTAATGGCTAACTGAAATTAGCGCAGCGTTTCCTACTTATGCTCGTTGGGTAACACTACACATTTTAATGTTTCCCCATCTATCTCAACTCATTATCTTAGTTAATGAACTAGCGAGGGGAGGCCTGAGAGGAAACCGAAACCTCGAGGAAGCTAACGCTAGCTATTCTGTAGGAGTAGCGCTAACTGTTGTTTGTGCGTCACTTTGGCTTCGTTCCAGATCCCCCTGTATTTGAGGGCGTCTCGAGTTTTCTCTTCGGGGCTTCATCCCTCTGCTACACCAGGTTTAACACTACGCAGTGCTGTCGGGCGACCAGTGCTGCTGCATCCACCACCACCACAACAGCTCACCCAGAGAACACTTCGCTGCATCCCAGTGCGACCAGCGGTGTGTTTATGTCTTTGCTTTACGCAAACGGCGAGTACCTGGAGGTCAGGAGCTGCGGATGGGAAAGGTACGATTTTTTGGATGTTTGTTTTTCTTGGTGCGTACGTGCTTCCCCTTGTCGCCCATGTGAATATAAGCTGAAGTGAGATTTAAAATGGCGGCCCCCTCCTCCTAACTCAGCTGCTGCTACAGCGTGCTCGCTCGCGCGCTCGGCCAGGAAAGTGACGCATTCTGCAGCATGCTCTGACTTAGACGTTTAAACCTGATGTTTTCTTGCTATGGGAAGATGTAATAGTAGTTCATGTATTTGAACATGCATGCTGTGTTTGTCTGAGGTAAGTAGAAACATGTGCTTATTGGACTTTGATTAGAACAACAGTTAACCTCATTTTATGTTGTATATTTGGTATAATACTATCTTTTTGGCGCACACAGCTGTTCATAAGAGATAACGAGTGTTTCCTCTCATTTGGGTGGGAACCACGTTGTGGTTTTATCTTAATGTGGAGGCAATGTCAGTGTGTGATGGACATGGAGGTGCTTGAATTGCTTGGTCTGCTTTACTAATCCATGCCCCCTTCTTGTTTTACAGAGCTGTTGGACAGCCTTTGAAACCTGTGTTTGGGGAACATAGCCTGCGAGCTTGCAGTTTAGCGCCTGAGTGGCCATACCTTTTTCATGTCAGAGACACAGTCCTCTTGCAGTCGTTTATGTCATCCCCTCCTTTCGAGACAGAAGATACAAAAAATTGCCAGTTCAAGATCTTTTCATCTTGCTGATAAAGCCTACAGCAAGCTAAAATGTCTGTCAACGTCAATCGTAGCGTTTCAGACCAGTTCTACCGCTATAAGATGCCCCGTCTGATTGCAAAGGTGGGTATGGTCTGCTGTTTTGGTTTGTACCATGTGCCTCAAACTCACTGAGGTCCTGGAGGGCCAGTGTCCAGCACAGTTTGGTCATCAAGCACTCTTGGTTGAGCTCGCTTGATAATCCCAGATGTAGTGAGCGTTTGAGGAGGGAAACTACCAAACTGTGCAGGGCACTGGTCCCTCCAGAACCTCAATGAGACCATTTTTCTGTACTGTAAAGTCTGTGATTTTGTTTTAAAATATCCTGGTAGGTATTCAGTATTTAGAACATACAGGACCTGTAATATATATATATATATATATATATTTCATCCTGCTAGGTGGAAGGAAAGGGAAATGGAATCAAGACTGTGATAGTCAACATGGTTGATGTTGCCAAGGCATTGAATAGGCCTCCAACTTGTAAGTAATGTTTGCATAATTTTCTTCATGGTTTTAGAGGCCTTGTGTTCAAGCGATTTTCTTTTTACTTATCTGTTGCTTTCTCTAGATCCCACCAAGTTCTTTGGGTGTGAGTTGGGAGCCCAAACCCAGTTTGATGCCAAGAATGACCGCTACATTGTCAATGGATCTCATGAGGCTAACAAACTGCAAGACATGCTGGACGGATTCATTCGCAAGTTTGTGCTGTGTCCAGAGTGTGACAATCCAGAAACCGATTTGGTAAATATGTCCTGAAAGCCCCTTTTTGTGCTTTTGTTAAAAGACTGAGTTAGACCAGCTAACCCTCCACACACAGAGTGGCATGGTTTTCTTCATTTGTTGTAGAATTGGCCACTAAACTCCTTTTAACTTAACCTGCTGACTGATCAATAATAAAAAACAAAGCTTTTAGGGAGGAGACTCATTGAAAGTGAACACTTTTTGCCATCAGGTTTGAATGGGTGAACTTGGTGCCCTCTATGTTGGGCACATGTTAGAATGTGTTGCTGAATTTGCAGGTTGCGGTAAGGTCACCTATAGTGCATTGCCTCAAAGGTGGCTTTGCCCAGAATGAAATTACCAAATGAAGCCAGGTCAGCTCTTATGTTCAGAGTTACTGTTCCTGGATTCTCACTAGCTAAAGTGTGATTGAGGTGGTCAGACATTCAATAGGGGCCACAAGGATGGAAAGCAATTCCATGCCTCTGTGTGGGAGGAAGGTTTGATGAGGACAGACTCCTTGGGTTTGCAGTGCAGCACATTGGGTCTTGTACTGTCTTAGCTAGCTTGTTTTCTGCTTAGATATGCTTGTCCTGAAGCGTGTGTGTGTGTCTACAGCAGTAGCATTGTAGTAGCCTGTGGTGTGTTTCAAGAAAATGCTTGTTACTAGTGTGGTTTGCAAAATTTCTACTTTTAGAGTGCTGCTAAATAGGGGGCAGGTCATAGGGGGGTCTATTATTAAGTAATTGTCATGATATACCGTGTCCTTGATGGTTTCTGAACTCGCATAAGTTGGCACCTGAAGAACCAGTGGTGCCACATGTTTAAATATGATGAAAAAATTAGTACAGTGATTTCTTTTATGCATAAATACCTTTTAATATGCAACATGTAGAGGAGGAGATATTGCAACTAAAATGGTTTGAAATGCTTTTGATATTAAACTTGTGTATATAATTTTATTTATTTACTTTTATTTAACCAGGAACGTCCCATTGAGATTTAAAACCCTAATTTTCAAGAGCCCTGGCCAAGATAGGCAGCAATAATATATAATGAAATAATGTAAAATTACAGTTAAGATACAGATAAAAGGAGAAACTGGTTTACAGACTCCTTTAATAATTTATTATTATTAATACCGCTGTCATTCTCACCTTGGCTTGTGCAAAGTACCTTACCACTTAAGCCATTTGTGGTGTCTCTGCTTTTGAAGGCCAGTTTAACAGTACAGCTGATGCATCAATGTTGAAGGTTTTAAAAAGACCCTTGATTATGGTTGTTCTGTTGCAGCACATCAATCCCAAAAAGCAGACCATAGGAAACTCTTGCAAGGCCTGTGGGTACAGAGGCATGTTGGACACCAGACACAAACTGTGCACTTTCATTCTCAAAAACCCACCTGGTAAGTTTGTTCTTTTTGGTCTTGTTTCAGACTGTTAATTAGGAATCAATTCAGCCTTTTCTCATAATTCCCATAATAACGTGTTGGCTGATGCTAAGATCTGATCTGATTCTAGTGCTCTGTGTAGGCGTTCTACCTTTTGTTGTAGCAAAATATCTGAGCATAAATGTGTAGTACATGTTCATGCTTTATGGTGAAGATGGTTTGCACCAAAATAATTTGGATTAAGCCTAGATTAATAATCTACCCATATAATCCTGTAGTGTCAGAGGGAAAGCAACTGTACTTTGCTGAATGAAGGGTGTAAGTCTTTATTAATGTAGCACAGCAACTGTTTCACTGTAAGCTTTCATGAGGTCTGTGCAGGTCCAGATGAAATTGTCTTCAGAGCCTTACTCCCATTTGTAGCACTGGAACTGTTGGTATGACTCTGTGGTTTTTGTTTTTTGGAGGGGGGGTGCCTTGCTTTGATGAAATACTGCAGTGGTGTCTAAAGCCGTTCACACCCGTTGTCTTCTCGAGTAATGCATCTATAGGACTGCTCTCTGACTTGTACAGCAAAGTATGCTGTTGCAGGAACAAAGACTATAACGTGCATGGATCGCCTTGGATGGACCATTAATACATGGCTTTCTAAACAAAACCGTTAGTCCAGTGGAACTTTTGTTCATTTTAAAAATCAGTTTTGTAGGCATGTGAAAAATGCCACATGCTAAGCTGTTAGCCTCTGCCTTTTTGTGTGTGTGCATGTGATGAGGATTCAGCTTTTAGCTCTTTCAGCTTGTGACCAGTCACACTAACTATGGATATATGCCAAAGGTTATATGCAAAACTACTAACTGCAATCTTTTCTGCTCTCTCTGTCTTGGTACAGAGAGTGAGAGTGGATCTGTGAAGAAGGAGAAAGAGAAAAAGAATCGCAAGAAAGACAAAGAGAATGGCTCAAATGGTGGTGAGGCTGGAAACAATGACATAGATGCCCCTGATGCTGTGGTAAGTACTGTCTCTTCGACTTAATGAATTTCTTCAACATGCTGAATGTAAGATACAGTCATGATACACATACACAATGGTTTCATGACCAAGAACCCATTGCACTGTTGAACCAGGCCATCAGGACGATGTCAGCGTCACAAATAACAAAATTAAATGTTTTCATATGCAGCCCTTATTGCAATGTGAGTGCAGTCATTCACGCATTACATTTGGGGAAACTGGACATTGCTACAAATTGCATTTTGAGGTGCAATTAAACACAATCAGATTCTTCTTGTAGATTAAGTGATTTATAAATATGTAACTGAAAAAGTGAAATTAAATGTACAGTGTATGACTCACTAGCACAAGGAATTACTCATGCAGTCACATTTTACACTCCAGAATGTATGTACGCATGGGCCAGAGTTTGCATACATATACGCACATTCTGACAAGTTTGTTTCTATAGATTGCAACATTTGCATAGAAACATTTTTACCTTTCTATGTCCCATTTTGTGCGTTTACAAAGATTATAAATGAGGCCTCTGGACTGCTGGCATGTCAGCCAAATGCACACACTGTCTACAAGCAACACTTTTGTGTTGTGTAAAATGAGACGTGGCATTTTGTTAATGAAATAAGCATGGATACGATGTCCCCTTGATGGCAAAACCTGCCTTTCTAAAATCTTTAACACCTCCATGTGAATAGGATGGAAAACAAGCTGTCCATCTTTTTTGGTCCATCTGAGATTCTCATGTTCAGGGAACTCTGGTGTTTCTGTATAGAATTGAGTTCTGCTTTGTCTTTTGCATAATACAGTTTTGGTGCATTTCTTGATGTAGCAGCCAATGATGTTAAGTGACTGTGGTCTTGCAAAGGTCTCCCAAGCCCATAAACACTGCATCATGACGTTTTCTCATGCAGGGCCTTGTCCTACAGGAACTGTGATTTCTCTGGATTTCCTAAACCTTTTCACAGTATGTTCTGTACATGAAAGACCCAGATTCTTTAATCTTATGCTGACCTGTTCTTTTTTGCCACAAAATGGTGAATCCCTCCTTGCTTACAGGGACTGAGCCTTTTGACGGATGCTTGCTCATCTGCTTATAGTGGAGTGTTTCAGAACAGTCGAACTTGAATAAACATTTCACTCTTATTTTAATTAGTCAAACATTTGTTTTGCAGGCATCAGATTCTAAGTTTGTTGATCTTTACAAAATGCATTTTAGTTTTTTAGTGAACCATGTCTTTTTCTTTGAGCTTTTATCAATTCAGTAAGTTCAAGAGTTAAATCACATCTTTTCAAAAATGTAATTATATAAAAATCTCAACTTTTTGTGTGTAATGTTTAGTTTTTATATTGCAAATAATTTTGTGCACAAAAGAGAAACAGCAAAAATCTTGCATGTGGGTGCGCAACCAGGGTTGTCTGTCAAAGCAAAATAAAATTTTAAGTCTTATCTATCCCTGGTGTATGACTGGGCAGGATGGGGATGATGATGATGAAGACTGGGCAGAAGAGACCACAGAGGAGGCCCAGCGACGCCGGATGGAGGAGATCAGTGAGCATGCTAAAGGCCTTACACTGAGTGAGGACCTGGAGCGAACTCTGGAGGAGAGGGTTAACTTGTTCTACAACTTTGTGAAGGTATGTAATGATTGGAATAAGTTGGGCATTTCATGTTTGTCGTTTCACATCTACACCTAGAAGATTGTATAGGGGCAGCCGTGGCCCAATGGTTGGAGAACTGGGTTTGTGACCAAATGCTGAAGTGCACTTGAGCAAAGCACCTAAGGGCTGACTGCACTGCTCCAGGCTTGTGTGCTCACTGCCTGTCTGATACAATGCAGAAACGACTTCCCCTTAATACATTAATACAATATCATACATTTCTGAATTGAAAGTATGCATGTTGGGTGTCAGCCAATGGGCTGAAACGATTCTTTTTCTTTCTATGCAGCAAAAAAAGGAGGAGGGAGTGATCGATTCAGCTGATAAGGATATCCTGGCTGAGGCAGAGCGACTGGAAGTGAGGGCCATGGGCCCATTGATCCTGAGCGAGCTGCTTTTTGATGAGAACATCCGTGAGCAGATTAAGAAGTATAAACGTCACTTCCTCAGAGTAAGTGCATCCCATGTTGTCTGTCTAATTGCTGTTTCATTGGCCTTACTCTGAAGCAACAGATGTTCTAATTCAGTTAAGCGATACAGGTTTCCATGAGTATGGCATTGTTAAAAAATATATGCATGCATTTGTTTTTTCTAATAAATACTTCGGACCGGTGTTCAACTAATACAGCCGTTTTGTCAACAGTTCTGCCACAATGATAAAAAGGCTCAGAAGTACCTTTTGGGTGGTTTTGAGTGCTTGGTGAAACTCCATCAGAGTCAGCTGCTGCCCCGTGTCTCTGTCATTCTCAAAGACCTATATGACTCTGATCTGCTAGAGGAGGATGTCATACTCGCATGGGCTGAAAAGGTGAGAATAAAACATACAAACCTCTCAAACCTTTGCATACTAGAATTTTATTTTCAGGAGAATGCAGATTCAAGATCTCATGGCTCTTAGGTTTCGAAGAAGTATGTCTCTAAAGAACTGGCCAAGGAAATCCATGCTAAGGCTGAGCCCTTTGTCAAATGGCTGAAGGAAGCTGAGGAGGAGAGTGAAGGCAGTGAAGAAGATGATGAAGAAGAAGACAATGTGGAGGTAATCAGTTGCATTTTGAGAAATTAAAGGAGTGGTTTCCAGACTTGGGTTAAACTGATCTTAGACCGAAGAGCTCACCCCCTGAAAGTGAGGGGGGGGGGGTTCTATTTGAAATATGAATGTGGGGGGAACAAATCTATCAGAGTGAACATAAGTTAGAGCCATAAATTGTTCCCATTTTAATTTGTGCAAAAGCCTTATTTTTGGCTAATGCTAGTGTTTTGCTTGGTACCTGTTCTGTCAAGGTGGTGTATTCCTCCTCTGCACGTGAGCTGAAGATGGAAACAACAAAGTCTGAAAAGGCTGAAAAAGAAGAGGATGACATCGACATTGATGCCATTTAAAAACTAAGACGTAATGAAGTCGCCTCTTAACATTTTGCAAAACTGCTGGTGGTCAGACGCATGCCTTCAGAACTTCTTGCTCCTTTCAGCTGTAGGCTCGAGTTAATCATTTGCTAAGAAGCCTTATTTTAGTCACTTCACAAGTCCTCTCGAACTGTTGCCATTCTATTTGTATGCATGAAAGTCTTTAGATTGTAGGGAATTAAAATATATATAATTTTTTCCCCATTTCCCTTCCCTGTATTTTTGCAACTATTAAATACTGTTTGCCAGTGAAATCACTTCATGTCTTGTGGAATTTGTATCTTTTTAATAACTCAATCTATTGAAGGACTTGATCTGTTCATTTGCTCTCACCATCCATGATGCTTAATTGCATAGACCAGGGGTCACCAACCTTCTTGAAACTGAGAGCTACTTCACCAGTGCTGAGTCATACGAAGGGCTATCAGTTTGATACACTTCCTGCTCTATTTAACAATACTCATCTATGTGAATCTGATCACATTTACGATTTTATCAACAATGGTGGGAAACCAATCACTATTCTATACTTAATTTCTATTAATCTCAGCAATTTTGTACATTTTTAAACCTTTTTGTGACATTGTAGTGAAGTGTCTCCACAATGTGCCATCACCCCACAAATGACACATCCGCAGGTTTCTTTCACAGATCCTTATCCTCTCGTTCACTGTGAAAATGATTCATTTTCTTTCTTTTTTCTGCCATGTTCTTCACTGTGCCAGCGAGTTTTCTCTCCACCACCGTTTAGTCATGCCCACAATACTGACCAGTGAAGTAGAACAATTTACCTAAATTTCCTGTATAATAATGTTTTAAATGCTTTTTTTATTGTCATTTGTAAATCTATATAAATGTGATTTAAAGAAGAAAATAATAAAATTTCATTAGCTGCTTCTTACTGGTGAGTTTTTAGAACAGGTCTGTGGGTCCTTGGAGGCCCCCTGGTGCCCACAGGGATCATGTTGGTGACCCCTGACTGATGGCACTGCTTTTCTATTAGTACAGCACAGGACAAAGAAGAAATGTGCACCTTGCACCAATCTTTAATTAAAATTTATAACATGACACCAGTTAAATCAGTCACACTTTAACACTACAATATATTAAATAAAAGGGCAAACATGACTTTCACGGAATCATTTTTTTCTTCTCTCAACATTAGCAATACCAGAAAAACATTTGCAAGCAACTTGCGCATCAACTACCTATATACCAGCGACAACACCAAATACTTTAAAAGGTTTTTTTCTTCTTCTTGTTTTTGCACCTGTAGAAGTTAATCACAGTGGTTCTGCCCAAGCTTGGGCCTCAGATGTAAAACTCTCATTCTGACATTAGAAAATCAACAAAGGAGTGTTCTGCCACTGATTAATACCCGAGTCTCCAAGAGTCGTAGCTTAAGGATTTTGGCACATATCCTTTTTTTTTTTTTTTTAAAGATTAAAAGCATGGGAAAATACTGTGCAAAATGCAACCAATCCAAAACCACTCTACTCCTGTATACTTTCATTTCTACAAACCTGATTAGCTTACAATAGTCTTAGTGCAACACAGAGGCAGCTTATTAACTACCTGCTTCAGATAAATAACAAAACATTCTGCCGGCATTACAAACGAAACATTAAAGCATGTAGCCATTGCACTTCACCACTTGATCAAGGAAATCTTAATGGATTAAACACACAGTATAAAATGCAAAGATATAGAAAATAAACATACCAATGCCCCCAAAAATGTAGTCCCAAAACTAAAACGAGAACTGACATCGTTAAACATTCAATAATGCAAGTCTTCAACTAGAAAAGCTACAAAATAAAAGGACATCTACAAATTGGAACTAAAATGGTAGCAGTTCCTACCTCCCCCACTCCCCTTAGAAATAAATAGGGCACATGAATTCAGGAATTGAAATAATCTTTTTTCCAGCAGAGGATGCCATGGGCTTGACATAATTCTGATCAGTTCTGACTGTTTTGCCTGTATCTTCTCAGCCCATATTGCTCTATTTATTATGCCTTGGCATGGCACCATTGGTAATGATTTGATTTGGCAGTCAGCCCCTGTTTGACAAGAACTAAAGCGACCGTGACCGTGTTTTAATTTTTAAACAGAGGGACTGATGGAGTTAATAGAATATGGAAAGAAGTTCTGAAGCACCAGAGAAAGAATCAGTGCTACATGCTTTAAGAGCCTCACACTAGAGGCCTTAAAAGTATTACTGCAAGCTTCACCTTTGACATAGAACAAAGAAATACTCAGAAATGCAGAATCTTTGTCTTCAGGAGTAATTCCTCCTGAAGTAAAGGCTGGGACATCTCTCTGTTGGTCAGAGGCAACGGGGGCAGCTGCTTCTGTGTCACCTGCTTCACAATGGTCACGAGGAACCCGACCACCAGTGCAGCACCCAGGAGTGAACCCACAACCCAGGTGTAGGAGGGCTCTACGTGTGCAGACGGCAGTGTTGGTTTGGGGGTCGGCATTTCCACCAAAAGATCCCTCACACTCACCAAAGATCCATTGTTAGGCAGAGGCTGAACACCAAGGATGCTACACATGAGCGGGTAGAGGTCAACAGAGCGCATGCTGGACTTAGTGTAGCCAGTGCGAAACGAGGGCCCGCGTGCAATAAACACAGGGTGCATGCTGCGCAGGTGGTTATCATAGCCATGGTTGCCCACTGTAAAAAATAAAAACACAATTGGCAAAAAAGCAATAATGAAACAGACAAAGTATCCTGACAATTTACACTTCGTCTTTGTTAAGCCAACATTTATATATAAAGAATACAACAGAAACCAGGTAAAGCACCTACTCTATCCCTGTATTGCCTTACATGTACCTAAACTGAACAGAACCTTATTTAGTATAACATCATTACTCAGAACTTCAGAACACCTTTTTTACTATTGCGATTTTTGTACACGCTTTAAACAAATTACATACCATTTACATTGTGAGAAACACTTATGTTAACTTACATTAGGTTTTTCCTTTAAAAAAAAATAGCATAAAAATTAAGCTGCTGTTTCAGACATTTTGGGCACCCCTTGATAACAGATTTTGGTCATTTTGTAATTAAAAGATGTTAACTAGGACATGAAAAAAAACCCCGATATTTTCAGCAAACATTGAAGTATAGTTAATGTTTATGCCATGAATTGAACAAAAATTAAAAACGTTTGGGCACCCTACATAATCAGTACTTAGTAACACCTCCTCTGACAGATATCACAGCTTGGCAACGCTTTTTAGGTACTCACACATAAAGGATCCAGTTCTGTTTTGAACAACCGTCCATCCCTCTTTGGCCTCTATAATAATTGGCATTATTCTGACATTGTGTTTGTAGTGGAAGGAATCAGGGATGTCTTCTTTTTTGTACACAACCATGTTCGGATTTGCATTCTCCAACAATTTATAGACCTCGTCAAATTTACCTGGAAAAACGGGACGAACAATACACAAGATAATTTAATAATAATATACAATTGACTTTTTTTTTACAACTAATACCCGTCATACACATGCATATAACACAACATTATTATTTGCTAACAGTCTGTTTGAATCAATTTTTCTGATTTTAATATAGATACTTAATATAGACAATATTTATGAATTGATGTTTTAACCCTAATTTCTGCAATAAGATGAAATTTATGAATTTATATAATTTTTTTCTAACACTTACCTTCTTTGGGTAAAATGCCCACCACTGGGCTCTTGTCTATCCATGTGTAAAGGTCTTGACTTACGTAGGCGTCCAGCTCAATGACCTTGTCATGTGATAACTGTGTCATACCATGGTCACTTGTGACAATAAGATTTATTTTGTCATAAAGACCAGCTCTTGTGAGCCGCTCTCTGAGATAACCCAGCTTTCCATCAATGTCTTCTATGACCACATCCATAAGTGGGCTCTCTGGCCCCAGGTTATGACCGCTTTCATCAGGTTCCTCCCAGTAAAGGACTCCAAAATCGATTGCCTCTGTTCCTGAGAACCAGCTAATAAGCTTCTCTACCCGCATCTCAAAGGACATAGATGCATTATATGGCACATAATGGGTCGGGTAGGTTCCACCAATGGCAACATCTGATCCCGGCCACATGGCAGCTCCGCTCCTCCGTCCAGCCCGTTGAGTGGTCACCCACAGCGGAACCGCATTCTCCCACCATCGAGCGTCATACACTTCGGGCCCCTCCATGGAGAAAGAGCGATTCAGAACTGGGTCATACATATCATTGGCTACAATCCCGTGGCTCTCTGCGTGCAAGCCTGTTACTAACGTGTAGTGGTTTGGGAAGGTCTTGGTGATATAGGTGTTCTCCACTTTCTCCACCTGCACCCCCTCCTCCATAAGGGCACGGAAGTTGGGCGTGGGCACCCTGTTCACATAGTCCCAGCGGAAGCCATCAAAGGACACTAGCAGCAGCTTGCTATGCTCCTCCTGCCGTGAAAGGAGGGGAAGCAGCAGGACTACAAAGCAGCAAAACAAGCTCGTCTTCCTCATTACTATCGCTGACATGAAGACTGTGATGAAGAAGAGACCTAGGGAAAGAAAATAATTAGTGATACGCATCATTTTCTCATGTACACCTTTCCCTGAAACATCTGTGCACAGGTACTTTATCCTTATTGGTTGATTGAAAAAATTAATTAATTTAAAAAAAGTTAAAAATCCATCAATTTTTAAAACTTACACAATATAATCTTGTCCTATATTGATATGAAATACTTCATTGTTGAAAATCTTATCCATTTCTTCATCGTGTGCGTATATATATTAGATATGTGTGTATAAGTATGTTTGTATATGCAGATATGTATACAGTATGTGTGAATATATACACAGACAAATATATATATATATAAAACAGATATTTATACTATTTATACTTTCATCTGCACATGCAATAACCAAAAGAACTTGGAACAATCTTTTACACAATACACTCATCACTTTAAAATGTCTTATGTCCCGTGTTGTCCTTTGTGTAAGTTTACAGATTTAGATCTTTAGATCTATAGGTATCTCATTTTTTAAAATATGTGTAAAGACAGTTTTTATTTTAGTCTATTTACTTTTAGGTGTGTATTTAAGTGTATTTCTGTATATTTGTACATATTTTATATCTTTTTTTCTCCTTACACACGGTGTATACTGTTGTATTGACAATAAACCTCTCTTGAGTCTTGAATCTAGTACTAATAGTGACTTATTGAACCTCTCGTTTTTGCTCACATGTAGATTTTTTATTGGTATAATATATATTTAAAGTGCAAATAAGTCATTTAGATATTTGCAGACTATTTATGATCCAGTGTCAAAGAACCAACAAAGAGAATATTATTCAAATTAATATTAGTTTAGTAGAAGAAGCAGAAACCATGTGTTTAGTTTAATCCCACACCTCTGGATGAGGACTGATGAACTACTTGGGTGAAGAATTTGCACTGCGTCCTCGGTGTATTATGCGCGTGGGCTGCGAACAGGTGCATGTGTCTTTTATGTTTAAAAACATAATACAGGGAAGTGCAATGCAAGCAGCGTGCGTGGAAACGTGCATATTCGCAAACCGGGTATTAAGGGCAGCGGTTTGCGCCGTGAAAACGGGCTTCAGTCAGTCGAACACGATGACATCATGTCATGCAGCGCAGGCACGCGCTTCCTTCGGACGCGCGAGACTGTGCGCAATGCACTGACGAAAATAAACCTTTATCATCAGCAGTGAAATAACGAGCCCCGAACAGCATTTACTGAAACGTTGCCTGACTGAGCTCGGTTTTTGCAGGCTACCGTTAGCTAGCTGCTTATTATAATCAGTCAGCCCCTCCGACATTTCAGCAAAAAGAACAGCAAATACCAGCGCCATGCGGAATTATGCACAATGAGTCGCATGTAATAAAAGAGAAATACAAACCGACATGCACCTTACCTTCTACGGACTGCAACAGCCTCCTACGCTAAAAAAGAAATAACAGCTGTGCCGTAAACAGGAAGTCCCGCCCATTTCCAACACTAATCTCAATATGGCGCCTACTCCCAAATCACTCATAATATATATATATATTACAAATAAAGAAATAATTCAAAATAAACCATAAAATAATAAAGGTTGTGTGAAATAAAACAAAAAATAAGTTTAAAAAGTGAATAATGAGCATTATGCAGGAAAACGTTTAAATAAATAATACAAAATAAACCATAAAATAATAAGGGTTGTGTGAAATTAAACAAAAAATAAGTTTAAAAAGTGAATAATGAGCATTATGCAGGAAAAAGATTAAATAAATAATACAAAATAAACCATAAAATAATAAGGGTTGTGTGAAATTAAACAAAAAATAAGTTTAAAAAGTGAATAATGAGCATTATGCAGAAAAACGTTTAAATAAATAATACAAAATAAACCATAAAATAATAAAGGTTGTGTGAAATTAAATAGCTAGTCTTCACCTCAATGTACATGCAGATGCACTCACACCTGCCTACTGCCATTCCTGAGCAAACTCTGCACTGGTGGCACCCGGATCCCGCAGTTGAATCATCTGAGATGTTCCTGGTGCTTGCTGGACTTTCTTGGCTTTCTTTCTATTCTTCTTCACAATAATTGAACCTCTCTCTTTGAAGTTCTTGTTGATCCGATAAGTAGTTGCAATCGTAGCAGCAGTAATATCCAGCCTGTGAAGCCCTTTTTATGCAACTTAATGATGACTGCATATGTTCCCTTGCAGGTAACCATGGTTAACAGAGGAAGAACAATGATTTCAAGCATCACCCTCCTTTTCAGCATGGCAGAATGGTCTCCAGTCAGGTCCTTTTGTGGCAGTGGCTGAAATGCAGTGGAAATGTTTTTTGGGGGGCATTAAGATCATTTTCATGCCAAATAAGGACTTTGCAATTTATCTGATTCATCTGATCTTTATAAGATTCTGGAGTATATGCAAATTGTCTTCATAAAAACTGAAGCAGCAAACTTATATTACTAATTAACTAATATTACTGTCATTCTCAAAATTTTGGCCACAACTTAAAGACGTTTAACAGCTTTTGGGTTGTTTATTTGCCTTTATTTATTTGTTTTCCTTAAAGAGAGAGAAAAAGAAAGATGTTAAAACACACAAAAAATTAACAGACTATTTTGTCTCATTACTCTACAAGCGCTGTAAAGTAATATGAAATATTATATAGCTATTCAATAATTTCATTAGCAAGATAAAAAATTTGCCTTTTTACATAGTAAGCTGTGGGTTACCCCCCCCCCCCCCCCACCCCCGCTTCAAAATATTTATTATTTTGCTTTACAGCCTAAAATAAAACTCACATAAAAATGTTTCTTCCCAGCTTTGCTTACTCAATGCAATCTATAACATCCAACTGAAAAGATATTCCAGCTGTAGTTCAGAAAATATATTCAAAATAAAAAACAAGACACACTGAGATTAATAAAGGATCACCTCTTTGATGGTAAAGCAAGGGGATGCTCCAGTTACAGCTGTTTTAATTCTTCACTGAGATGCCAGTAACCATGGTCTGCAATGAAAATGGTTTTCAAATTAAAATTACAAATTTACAAATTGTTATAACTGTTTACAACTGTGGTCCTTTATTAATCTCAGTATTACTTTTTTTTAAAAATGTTTTTATTCTTCTGAACTATAGCTGTGAAATCTTTCACTTGAATGTTATAGATTGCATTACGTAAGTAAAGTTGGAAAAATATTGGTATTTGTGTAAAGTGATTGTTTTCTTTACGCACTTTATATACTTCAAATGTTACAAACACAAGGCTGTCCACCAGGGGTCAGACAAACACTCAACAATATCATTGTGACGCCGCATCATAATCTTACACAGAAAATGTCTTAGAAACAGAACATTTACTGTTTTCATGAGGAGCCAACATAATAACAATAACAACAACAATAAAAACAATAACAATAATAGCTGCCACAACTTACTATTATTATTATTATTATTATTTAATTTTTTTTAATAATAATGATCATCATAAGATGAAGAAGAAGACCAAGAAGATGTTACTGTGTAAAGAATGGATTTGTTCATAAAGTAAAGACTTTTATAGTAGAAGTAAGTTCTTTAACACATACAACATACAACACGTGTTGCTTTAGCTGATGCACTACAGCCTTAGCATCAGTCTCAGTAAAGTCTTTCAGTGTGTGTGTGTGTGTGTGTGTGTGTTTGTGTGTGTGTGTGTGTGTGTGTGTGTGTGTGTGTGTGTGTGTGTGTGT
>JBBIGC010000152.1:8959887-8992512 GCA_037576955.1 Lepidarchus adonis | reverse complement strand
TTTATCAGTACATTGCAGAAAATAATGAACTTTATCACAATATGCTAATTTTTTGAGAAGGACCTGTATACACACACTCCAATATGGAGTTAATTTTAAAGTTTAAGGTGTTAATAAACTCCATATTGGAGTGTGTGTTCATAGCTGTATGGTGGATATTTGATCATAATTTTTGTTTTGGTTTAAAAATGATATTTAGAGGCATTGCTTTAAAAACCACAGCAAACATAACATGAATTTCTGCTGTGTCCGTAGTAGCTGTGCACTACATCAGTAGAGGCACAGAAAGTAAAAATCCCCATTGATGTTCACATCTCTTTAAAAGGATGAGCTGAGGCAAAACCAGATTTGGAACAAAAGTAGAAACAGTGAGTCCTGGCCCAGAGGCCGCATTCAAACGGCTAATGTTTCACAGCCTCTAACAATGACTTGCTTTTGTGTGGGACCAGGCCATATTCAGTCAATGAGAAAACACACAATGCAGACTAGCACAGGGAAACTCCAGACTCCCCAGAGATGGCAAAAAATAACACCGTGCTTTATATGGTGCAATTAGTCATGCATTTTCACAATGGAACCTCCCCAACAAAGAACATTTACAGAAACTATTTTCTGCACAATCAGAAACTGTTTGGTAATACCTGTTTTTGTGTGATGGCATCTGCCATATAAATGCTTTTTTCTGTTAAACCTGCCCACCTACCTTCTAGCGTCTGTTTATCAGTCCCATACACCACATAGAAGCACATTGTAGTTAATACAGTTACTGACTGGACTGTAGCCCATCTGCTGCTGCACAATTTTTCAATCACCCTTTAGCCAGTCCATCAATAGAAAGTAACCACAATTAGACCAACATTGTTTTTGTGGCTTGTGAACCATTAGCACAGCAGAGATACAGCAGCAACATGGTAATGGCCTGGTAGTGTGTGGTGACAGGAATCAGGTAGGACTACATAGTGATACCGGAATCATATCAATATCAGCAGTTAATCAAAATTAAATAAAAGTTTCTGATAAAATAATACATTTGATTGGTATTTGATTAGACATTTATTTAATTCTGGTAGAATATTTGGACTGAAAATCTGTGCTAGAAGACTGACTGGCTTGTGTTAGCATTTTATTTCATTTGATTAATTTCCTAACCTTGCACAGATACATAACACATTACTATGTGATTCTCAGTATCCGGCTTAGTGGAGTTGCTGGGATTTTTACACACCTCAGTGCATTTCAGAATGTTCTCTGTGCCAAAAATATCCACCTAGAAGTTGTCCTGTGGTCAGAACCTGAGCTTTGATACAGGACAACAGGACAAATTAAATGTGCATTGAAAAAATGAGCCATGGTCTCTAACTTCACACCCACAAAACTGAAAAACTTTTATTTTTAAATTTTAATTTTACCTTAAAAAAGAAGGAAATCTGAGTTTTTAAATTAATTATTTGCTTTAAATACAAAAAAAAGTATGCAACACTGAAGTACAAGGTCTGAGTGCACTAATGGGTGTGACGCCATGTCCACTATTGTGCCCATGTCCTTCATGTTCTTGCCAAAGTGACGTCCAACCTGACATTTATCCCTGTGGTCACTCTCACTAGGTCTGCGAGGCAGTGATCTCCTCTTGTTCAGCTTTTGCCACAGCACCAAAGCGCATTTCCACACATAGAAGTTCTCTGGAATGTAAAGGGGAACATCACTGAGTGAGCACAAGTTATGTGAGAACCGTCTGTGTTACTTTAAGAACCATACTCACAAATGAATTGCTTTGCTGAAGCTGGTGTTTTCTGCTTGGCTTCCTACTTGGCACTGGCATGAAACCATGGTGTTGACTGGCGCCAGGGACGCCAGAGTTTGTTCTTGTGGAGATTGCGTCTGAGCCATTCAGAAAAGTGCTGCTTGATCTGTCCGGCCCGGGAAAAGACTTGGCTTGGTTCATGAAAGCACAGATTGATCTACTCCTCTTTTAGCATCTCTACAGGTGACCCAGAAGGAGATCACACTGTAGCCTCCCAGTCTAGTGGAAGTGTCTGCTGAAGAAATAGCAGGCCTCCCCTACTGCACCCTGGGATAACTTAATCCTCCTTATCTCGCTGAGAAAGCTGCATGCTAAGATCAGTCGCACAGGCTTATGGCTATTTAAAGAATTCTTTCTGTCTATTCCCGTCCAGGGAGGAGGTCTAGCGAGCAGACAGGGTATTTCTTTTTTTGTGGCTACAATTACGGCTTGCATAGTTTCACGCAAAGAGAATAATTAAGGATGAACATCAAATGACCTCCCTTTAGGAAAGAGTCATTAAGTCAAGAGAGCAAAAACAGCAATCCAAACACGATGATGGTCTATAATCATTCTTTGTATATTAAATTATGCAATTTGTTAAAGGATGTGTGCAGCAAATCAAAGATAATTTAATTAGTCCAAGCGAGCATGAAAGGAACACGCTTTATAAGGAAAAACAATGGTCATCAGGTCTGACTGAGCACTCTGGGTGACGTGCTGAAGTCCTGTAAAGTTTGTTATACTGAGCATTTTTGTGGACTTGTAGTTAAAGTACTAAAGACAGCAGGCTCCCAAGACTACAGTGAATGACCGCTCACATATTGTGCAGAATGTATATATATATATATATATATATATATAAGTACATATAAAGTGTGTATATATATATATAAAGTATATATATACATATATATATATATATACTTTATATATACTTTATACATATATACTTATATATATATATATATATGTGGAACGCTAAATAAGCAGTGACATTAAGTCTGATCACAGAATCAATCCCATTGGTTCAATGTTTCCTTGATCGCCCTCTATTGCAAAACAGAAAAAAAGACCAGCAAATGACCATGATTGTCCATGACACTGCTTGCAGAGCCTCTTAAATCTCTTTGTTACGTTACCTAATTAAATCCATTTACGTGACTTTAAAACAAATCTATTGGACATCAGGTATTTTAACAACTCTGATCCGGCTCTGCTGGACAAACTGGGAATTCTGACAGGCCCTTAAATTCAAAAGACATCCCTGGTGATCCTGAAAAGCCTTGGCATGCCATGTTTCACACACGGAGCATGTTGTGAATGAAAATTAGTGTCACGACAAGAATATGAACAATGACACCCTCTGCCGGACAATCAGTGGTGGGCTATCGTTTTTTAGTTACTATTCTTGGATTTCCAAACAAAAAAGTCAGTATTTCATATCAAGACATAATCAGCCTAAGACATCAGGCATGAGGCTTTACATGCTGCACTTTAGGTTTAATAAAACTCATCAGTCACAGTCTGTACAGATTACAGAATGATTTTCACATCCCTGTTGGATGATATAATAAAGCAGTTGGTCTGCAAGGCACAATGTCAGGCCACCAAAAACTATAACACAAATGATGAGACTCGTTGCTTTGCAGTGGAACAAAACAGAATTCTCAATCAGCCAGCAAACAGGCATTGTCAAAGATCCAAATACTCCAAGTTATCAGCAAAAAAAAAATACACAGAGCTACATTCACTACCTGGCGCAAACCACAAACAATACAACTGTAGTTACAACTAGCACTAGTTGTAAAATGTCATAGTGAAATGTGCTTAAATGTTATGCAATAAAACTTAAGAGTAAAACATACATTAAACAGCAAATAATAAGGCCAGAAATTAATGTTTTTTTGTGGATCAAGTTTCAAGTTGAGCTAAAACGGGAAAAAAAACTATACTGCACTTTGGTCAAATCATTATGTTACAAGACACAGGAAACCATTGATCCATGTGATGGCTAAACCGTCCCAGAGCGGAAGCTACTCGGTTATGCTCTTTGATCCAAGCCAACGCTGCATTTTTAGAACCACCTATAACCAGCACGTCCAATTCAATACTAAAAGTTCAGATAAAGTCCAATTAACACTAACCTATCGTCATTGAAAGGCCAATTTACTGCTACATTGAGCAAGAAAACATTTAACTCCTCATGTCTCTAGCTTTATTCTCGTTTTCCAGTTATTTGGGAATTTAAAGATTCTACAGATTTTGCAAGAATTATCTAGGAAGAGACCAGTTGACTTCTGCTGCTCAAACCTTTTTTGGCTACATACAGCAAAATCACAGAACTTGGATCCTAGTTTTATCTTAACGTTTGCATCCTTGTCTTCATTCCAGCTACTGCACATTTTAGTGTTTTCTTCTGTTCACAAAATTTCTGACATGTCCAAGTTATTAATGAGGTTACAATGATTTTGTCAGAGCATAGAAACACAATGTGTATTGCAAGGCTACTTAAGGAAACACTGTGCTTAACCAATTTTAAGAAAACCCTAAAAGCTGGTCTCAGATCAGAGTAAAAAGGCAACGTCCCATCACTGATAGCAGATACTGCCAATAAACACTGAAAAAACATCAACTGTGCCAGGCACGGTTACAGAGAGTCCCTGTGCATTTCAAGTGTCTCAAAAAGCACCATCATCCAATTTGAATGACAGCAATGTGGTCACTCCATTGCATGAAAGTCTGGATTGAGTATCCACATTCCAGCATCATTTGACAGTGACATGGACTGGTCGACCATGTAACAGTCAGTATACGTTAAGTGGTGATTGATCCTGCACTTGGGTTCTGTTGTTAGGGTGACACACCGTCCTGGTCCATACTGCACCCTAACGCCTCAATGTCATTGCTGATGTCAGAAATCATTCTGTCCCATTCATCTCCCTCAGAGGGCACTGTTCCTTCATCTGAGCCACCAGCTGCCCCATTGCCATTAGTAGTCGAGTCCGAGGCAGAGCTGGCTGTGCGTCTGTAGCGGCCAAAGCTATCAGTGATGATACCGCGGCCGTCCTTCACGCCAATGGTTTCCAGGAAGTTCTCAAAATGCTGGCTGTCTTTTTCTGGGATGAATGGCCTGAGGCCTGCAAAAGAAAGAAGAGCGTTAGCCAAGAACAATGAATGAAGAACAAGGAACTGCAAAGAACTTTCTTTCTACAAAACAAACTATTTAAACAGATTTATCTAAAAATATGATTGGGAAAAGCTTCCCTTTGCCAAACTGTTGTCCATAAGCTGTGATATATTAGGTTAGGTAAGTACCGCACTAAAAGCCATGTTATGTAAGTTAGCTTTCTTATCACACACATGTTTATAGATCACCTAATGTTATCTATAAAATGAACAAAACTAAATTTGAGAGCCAATAGTAGCAGTATGTTACTCTTATTACTACATTTATTTCTTAGTACTAAATGTTAGAGTATAAGCATCTTTCATTATCCTTATAGCACCTGCACACAAGCAAATAAACTTTGAGCACCGAACATTGGTTAATCAACTACAGCATCTCACAAAAGTGAAAACACTTCTCATATTTTTGTAAATATTTTGTTATATCTGATCATGGGACAACACTGAATATATGACACTATGACACATGTAGTGTAACAATTCCCAAAGTGAATGACACTAAAAGAACTGATATCGTTCGTGTTTTAACCAGGGCCAAGGTGTAAACAGAAAGAAAACTCTCACAAAAGTCTATGGTGAAACCAGGAATGTATTATTCACAGCGAGTATGTTCCACAATTGTGAGGGAGAGTGTAGGGGAAGTAATAAAGTCCATTGAAAAAATAAAAAAGAGCAAAAAGACACAAAGCCATAATTTGTCTGGTATAGACAGGGTTAAAACTAGCGCTCTGTATCAGAAGGCATGTTTCATGGGGAGCAATGCACTGTGTAGTGTTCATTCAACTATGTAGTTTTTGATGAGGGAAAATGGGTAGAAAGATTTGCTTTACGGTAGTTAGGTTCATAGCACGATGCTAACTCAATTTGCCAAGTGAAAAAAAGAACAGAAGTGAAGCCCTGAAGCAGAAGTAGTGTTTCTCTGTGTCACAAAGCAAATACGGGAAAGGTGACAATAGCATTGTTGTTGCTTATGTTAATTAATAACGCATCCCAGTGTTTGTGTTATACCACTGTTCAATCTGTGTTGTCCCATAAAAAGATATAATAAAATACTTACAAGGATGTGAGGGGTGTGCTCACTTTTGTGAGATACTGTACATTTGAAGAGAAAAATAGTGTTGGCTTCTAAAAAAAGCCAAAAAAAGCCTGTGTACAGTTTCACTTTGCTTTCAGTGTCATGGCTTCCATGCATTACACATTTAACATTGCAGATTTTGCAAGACTGAGAGCAACGTGCTCTTTAACCACAAGAAACAGTGCTCACCGAGGAGGAGGAACTTCCTGCTATCCCCATATAGCTGCCTCAAGTTGATGCAGAACTCATGGATGGAGGAACCGTTTCTGTATTCATGCAAATGTGTGGCAAACTGCTGAATCTCCTGAGAGGACAGTTTTGTTCTCAACTATGACGAAAGGGACAGTCAGATATAGTCATTTAATGGTAGGAACTTACGTTGCTCACTACAGAAATGAAAACAAAAGCACTTTACATAATCAGGCAAAAAAGCAGCACACTTTTCTCTCACACACACCGTGGTCATATAGTCCTGGAGTAATTCTGCTGCTGTTGTGCTTAGTTCACTCTCACTGGCCGTTTTGTCCTGCGGTAAGGCTGGTGTGGATGAGGGGGAGGGACATGGAGAGTGTCCTGCTGCTTCCAGTGAACTCTGAAACAAACTGGGATTGCACAAAAAGATATCATAGTAAGTTCTAAGTGACAAATATTGTGAGGAGAACTGTCAGTGTGAGACATTGTTTAATAAGAATTCAGTGAATCAATCTTCTTAGCACTCTCTGAAGTTATAAAGGTACTTACAATGGTCCTGCTTCACCTTCAAATGGCTCTTTGTCATCGACTTTACTTGAAGAATCATCTTAAAGTGAAAATACGTACACACCATGTGACTCGTAGTTCTGAGCATGTCATCAAGAAAACTTCCTCAGTTAACCTGGTTTCACAGAGGCCTAGTTAAATAACCTATTTAACAAGTGTGTGTTTCCAAAGACTGTCTAAACATCTTACCAGATTTTAAAACTGCCAAGTCTGCGCTGATCAGCCATAACATTATGAGCACCTGCCTAATATTGTGTAGGTCCCTCTTAAGCATGCAGCATTAATATTTTGTGCAACAGGAACCTCTTGACAGGTTGCCATTGTAATGAAATGACTAGATATTCAATGTTATTCACTTTACCGGTCAGTGTTAATGTTATTGCTGATTAGAGCATAATGCAAAACTCACTTTTTACAATTCTGATGTTTTTAATTATCTACTTTCATCAATTAAACTAGCACGTGTGCGTATATATCCAACTGTTCAGCTTACACCTGGATACCCCTCCCATTCATTTAAGTTATAGAGTTATCTCAGCCTGGATTACATTTTGAATGAAGCATAATACAAAGCAACCAATCAGAATATAAACATGTAAGAATATGGGCCATTTAATTAGTAAATATGTTTGTGGCAACAACCAGTTTCTACAAGTTTATTATTCATCTCGTGTGCAGCAGTCTTCTCTACTTACCACTGTATAGGGAGAGATGCCTTGTGGGTGTTATGGCTCCATCAAATATAGCCCTGTCCAGGAAGTCAATGGTAGATTCTGTGTAGACTATTTGGAAGACCTGACTGAGGAGCAAACACAGCTCCTCTGCTGCTGCCTGGGATGACAGAACCAATAAAAATGTACTGATTTATATGAAACAGTACTTTAACATCTTGTTTCACACACACAGCTTAATTCTAATCTTAAACTGACATAAAACTCTATTAAAATCTTTACATTATTAATCTGGGTTAGACCCAAGCATGGACAAGAAACAGACTAAAAAAGTTCTAATAGTGATTCACCATTGACACGGCAAAGACTACACTTAGGCAAGGCCCATGTAACGGACTCATCGGATTCAGAAAGATAATGGGACACTGCTATAATGAATTTTCCCATTGGTTTGAGCTTTGAATTAGAATAAGCTCAACTAGGAAAAGGACTGGATTTGGGGTGAAGAAGTCAAAAATCACCTTGTTCTCAACGGCCAGCACGAGAAGGCAGCAGACCTCTACAGCCCCGCTCTCAGACAAAGAGCTCAGAGTGGGTAATTTGGACAACTCTGGACAGGTACTGGGGCAAGGAGAACCTCCAGGTTCCTGGGCTGCAAAAAACAACAACATAGAAACACAGAAATTTGTTCCATGTTTTTCTTATATCTGGTTTGAGACACAGTTTAAGAGGGACATTGCTGAAGATATGTTTCTTCATGATAAGAGATAACATGAGATCATACCTGTTTTTAACACCACTAGATGCAGTGAGTCATCACGAATGTAGGAGACAGCGGCAATATCATGAATGGGCACTCTTAGGATGATGTCCTCTCCATCACGCCAAACCAGTTTCACGTTATATGCAGAGAGGCTGACCACAGCATCCTGTTCTGAAGTTAGCTGACCCGCTAGCTGGTGAGACTTCTGGGAGCAAAAAATTTATAAATAAATATAATAATAATAATAAATAATAATAAATAATAACAAATAATTGATGATGATAATAATAACAATAATTGATAATAATAATAATAATAAATAAAAAAGGAAACAAAAAGACTGAATTTCTGCTATTACCATTGGAATGGAGAAAATGCAAACTGTCCAATGTGGCCCAGGGGAGAACCATTTTCCCCCTCAAACACACCTCACTCAATTCAACAGTTAGTGACAGGGTTTAGTAGGTTTGTCTCAGCAGGAAACACAGGAAGCCCTCCAGGACATCCCATGCACAGTCAAATTAGATTAAACTTAATTACCAATTTAAATCTTCTTTTAAACCGACAAATATATGACCCATTATGAACACTCCCCAGTTGCACAATTCCAACAGGAGTGGGAGAAGATGCAGAGAACCCTGTGGCTAACCAGAATCATCCTCAGTAATGGAGGAGAAGGAAGTCCCAAATCTAGTTGTGCTTGGATTCCAGACTATAGGAAGATGCAGCACCAGGCATGAAACTAGCAATCTTCTGATTATATGGCCATCACTAGGTAGGCAGTTGTGCCTCAGGAGTCCATAATGAAATCATGATATAATACTTTTGCACTCCGCTCACCCTGGCATTATCAATAAGCTGCAGGACCTCAGTGCGGCTGGAGGGGTTGAGGTATCCTGGAACTGAGGTCAGCTGGCCCAGATACTATGACATAGTAATAAAACACAGGTTAAGGTAAGATTTCAGGTGTAACAAGTTCATGAATCAATACAGTGTGTCAACTAGAGTCTGATGTGATTGGCAGTCTATAAATAAACATGTTTTAAAAGAGCCAATAAGACCACTTGTGGAGGAAAACGTTGATTCACACACGATCAATGACTTAGCAAGGACAGTTCATTCTTAAACACTGTTCTTGACCATATAAACACTAGTAACAGGGTCTCACCTTGACTTCTTTCTCAATGTAATCATTGAGGAGGATGTCTGGGTCGATGCGGTGGTCAGGAACAGAAAGCGAGAAGGTATGGAGGGCTCTGCGCTCAGTGGATTTCTCTTGAACTTTCTTATCTCTTCCTTTCTCCCCCTTCAGAAACACTCGCTTAAATGGAGACACTATACCTGGCTGTGAAGAACCAAGGATAGAAGGAAGGGAAGAATGAGAGATGAAAAGAATACAAGAACGCTCAACCAGGGGAAGCCAAGTTCAGGGATCTGGGAAAGTCACAAACACACACACAATCCAGTCAGTGAAGATCATTAAAGTATTGCAGTAAGGAACATCTGAGTAGAAATGTTCCAGAAACAAATACTAGAATAGGACATTGGGATCTTTAACAAAGCTTGGCAGATTATCGGCTGGACCAGTTATTGGTGTTTAATTTTGACCATCACCAATATTAAGCAATTATAACAAAGTTTGGCAGATTATCGGCTGGACCAGTTATTGGTGTTTAATTTTGACCATCACCAGTATTAAGCAATTATAACATGCGCTAATGTGGCTTCAGACAGACCTTCACACTGAAGTTGCAAAACACCTATTGCAAATATAATATATAACCTTGCAGCAGTGAGAACAAAAAAAAATGATGAATAATGATTTTTGTGAATGTAATCTCCATATGAGTCAGCAATGTCAGCTATACTGACAAAGTATAGGGAACAAAGATGTTGCATCAGGATCTTATTAGTTTCATATGTTTGTTACTAAAAAGTTTATTTTAATTTAAAGGTAAATATTTTAATTATTTATAAACAATAAAGTTATTTAAATAAAAGTGTTATGTTGGTAAAACTTTCCCAGTTATCTGCCCCTTTAATTAGCAATAACTGGTATCAAAATCAGCTCTGAAAAAACAGCATCTGTCGACCTCTAATCCACAAGGTAGAAAGATCTAGATCAAGACAAAGGTTTAAGAGCAAAGGCAACGAAGATGCACTTTCATTGTATGTACCATCATTCAGCAACACTTGACTAACCAGTCACTTGAACTGCTGTGGAAACTGTAACCATAGCTACAGGAGAGCATATGCTTTCGTAAACATGTCGGTGTGAGCTGTGCAGTAGAAGCTGCCACATAGACAGAGGCTTGTGCTACATGCTGACTTCAGCCTTTTCCTGCCTCTATTCACAGACGCCAGCACAAATAAGAACGATGATTCTTCCTTATAGAGAAGAAATGCACTGTAGCCTCATCGTATCCAACACAGTGGACTTCTAAAGCTGTTACTGGAACAGAAAAATAAAAACTTGTCCAAGAATTTGCCTTGAAACCATAAACGTTAGCTAATGTCTATGGTAAACCAACCACTAATGTCGGCCAAGTATCAAACAGAGAGCCAGACATGTTCCTTCCTCTTTTTCAGGCTTAGGTTTCTCATGTTCAAAAGCAACTTAAGCATTTTCCCCTGAATTATCTTATTTGGGTTGTGAAAATTACTGGATTTGCAAACCCAAATCAAAGAATTTTTTGATAAACCTACCTCCGTTTCCATCGTTTTTGACTAGACACTCCAAGCAAAGCACAATGAGATAAGTGTAACGATCGTCTTCAGCGGTCTTCAATGAAGTGCCTCTTCAAAAGTGCAGTTTTGTCTGAGGTGAATGCAACAGGTGGCACGTGGCTCAAGATAAATGACACGATGGCCACCACCCTCAAAAAACAAAAAAAAAACACCCCACAACACTTCATCACATACAAACACACTCAAGCCAACTGCTCACACTTTCTATTGCGCTACAGGGCGGACGAAAAGGAAGATGAGCAACCACCGCTTCCTGTCATGAAATTCACTGCTGAACTGAAAAAGGTTTGTGAAATTGGTTTTTTTCTCTTCAGCTGTTCCCACTAATGATCTTCCTTCTCTTTTAATGAACAGACTGCAGGATAAAGCTGATTTCAAGAACAGTATAATACATTAGACAAATAAAAACTGTCAAGAGTTTAATAAATTATGCAGATAATACAATTATGTAAATTGGCAAAACAAACAGCCAAATGTAGGGGCCTGTTTACAACAGCAACAGAGAAAATAGACAAAAACAACAACTATATTATTTATATACTAAACAAGCTTTGAATCAAAATGTGCCGTTTCGTCAATTGACCCTTATTCAAAAAATGATTAAGCTACTACTTCTGTGGGTTAAAAGAACATTCACATTTGCTCTTTGACTTGCTTTAACACACTACCTGTGGCTCCTTGCCTGCTTCAACTACTTTAATTATTGAGTAGTGCTGGGACCCCACAGGCACATCAACATTTCATGAGCCTGTTTCTATCTGTAAAGTGAGAACGCCAACTTTTCCAAGAGAATAAACAATGTATTTTGACAGCAAATAGTATATAATATGATGAAGAGAAGCTTTCTGTAAAATAAATAAGCAAACACTTGGCTACAGATGTCTGAATGCATGAAATTTAATGCAAGAGTTCCCAATTTCAGCCCTGGGGACATCTTTTAGCTACGTCTCATTTAACAGACTGACTCATGTCATTAACTAATTAACAGGGTCTTAGTGAATTGGTAACATGTATAAGGCAAAGCAGAAAAACCTGGGACTGGAAACCCCTGGAGCTAAACTCTGTTAGGATATTTAGGCAAAGTTTGGAACATGCAATATTCATCACAGGAAAGACCTGAACCTCCAATTGAGCACAATTTAAAAAGTCTTTTAAAAAGTCCTCAAAATGAAGTCTTAAAACAACATAGGTTACAAAGAACCTACACAAAAAAAACTGAAACATGGCTTATTTCTATGTTTTATGTTCTATTCAACCAGGCAGTAGTCTTCTCAATTTTCCATTTCTCCTACTATTTCTCATCTACCATCCAAACTAAAGTGTTTAGCTTTGCTACATAGCTTCTGCATTACACCGCTCCTTATTGGCCGCATTCTTAGTGCTTCATTTTTATTTCTTGAAGGGACATTACCAACTCTGTGATACCGTGCATTGTCAAAGAATGAAGTAATAAATAATTAAATTACTTGCAGACTTTTTTTCTCTTTCAATTGTATCCATTTCATTGATTCATTGTTGCAGTCCCTTCGAATTGTAAAAATATGTTCAAACATTTTCATGTTTTAAAATTTCATAAAACTTTTTAAAGAAACCATAGACGCCTTGGGGAAGAAACTGCAAAGCCCCATTTTAAAGTGATACGGCAATTTCTGTTTTTTTGTAGTCAGTAAGCTTAGACCTGTTTGGTCTTTGCCTACATGGAGATTCTAGGTTAAATCAAATTTATAGATGCATAGAAAATTCAACCACCATAACCGCAAGCAAAACCATGACCAGCGGCCCGGTCTGCTGTGTGGCCGTATTTCAACATATCAGACAAAGACCCCACGCATAGCCGTTTGCAATGCATGTAATGATGAAATTTCAGGGGGAAATCTGCAAAAACTCAACGTCTGGGTTAATTTATCATATGAAATAAAAAACCTCCTGATCGTCATGCTGATTTTGAGACAAATGCGGCACAAAAGAGGAAAGTCCCTCTGTATCTGTGGCAGAATATTGTTATATCTTTCAGCAGTTTTAGACTTTTTCCACACAGGCATTTAAATCTTGGATAAATGAAAGTGGCCTGAGCAACCTAGGCGTTTTGTAGTGGCACTTGATTGACTTCAGAATGACGTTAAATTTGAGTTGAACGCCAACCTGTAGCATATATATAAAATGTCGCTGTATGCAGAGGATTTTTAACATAAAAATGTCAAAGTTCAGATTGAGTAATTTTATATATCACAGTATAAAATGATTATAATGTTATTAGAAGTGAACTTTGACTTCCTTAGGTTAAAAATCACCCTGAAACAGTGATGGTTCCTGAGGAAACATTGCCACTGCTAGTTATTTCAGCAGAAATGGATGAAAAGAAAATGTGACATATAATGTTTTTTGACACCATCCTGAAAGCCTGTGCAGACAGTCAGTTTTGCTCCAACGTGCAGAAACACTGGGCATTCAATCCGAACTCATCTGATGCCACAATCGTCAGAAACATGTCAGATTCAAATGCAAGTGTGGACAAGGCCTTAAAGCTCTTCTTCAGAATGTACTTTGTTGTAGTTGTCTTAGACAGAATGTTAAAGTGCACTTTACTTTAATGCACTTCATGTTTTATGAGAGAATATGTTTAATTTTACAATATTTCAGCAGTCAGTTATAGGCCTGAATCCTATACAGCAGTGGGACCAAGTAAAATTTTATTTAGAAATTGATTGTTATATTGCGCATTGTTGAAATATCGAGATTAAAACAATGTGATTTGCTAATAGTTTTGTAAATGATTTATTCTCTGAAGAATGCATATTAATTTACGCAATTGCAATGCCTTGACTTTAGTGAGGTGGGTGCACAGTCCCAACCATAACAGCAATGGTACAAAAAATTGGCCAAAATTTCATGTCATTTATTTCATAGAAGTCATCTTGAAGCATCCCTAGTCAGATTTCAGTGGCTTGTAACTGTGTGAAGTATTCTGCCATGTTACAAAGCCAAAAACGGCATTAGAAGTCAACTTGAGGTCAAACATTTAAAGTTCAGTAAAATGCTTAATACTCTCTGACAACACAATTAAAAATTGGATGCGGATTTAACAAGCCCTGAGCAAAAGGTCTATTATAGATACTGTGATACATTGTCACAATGTCACTATGTTTTTTTGCATGTATCATGGATATTACCAGAACAATGACTGACTTAAATTACTCACAGTTATGTGTAAGTGGATTTAGTCCAGTGGACTGTCCAAAACGTTCAATAAAAATATAATTGATAGCATATTTCTTTTACATGGGGCAGTGCCTTTTCTTTTTTCTTTTTTTTGATCAGATAGACCCTAAAAAGGTTAATATTTGCATTTTTTAATCTAACCATTAAAATCCAAGGTTTGTAAGTCAGTGTACTTGCAAACAATTTTCTTGGACATTTAAAAAGCTTAATTAAAAGGTTACAGTAAGTTGCAGAGGACCGTTTTACTCCGCTGTGGAGTTGTAAGGATGCACAATGATATCGCAATCATTTTGGTATTGTCAGATAATATCAGCAATGGAAAGGTGATTACATTTCAAACCAATATTTGATGACACATTTACTACTTCTTAAAAAGAACAATGATTAGGCACCAGACAGAAATGGACTATCAGCCTGGTTGTGCTTTCATTTACAATGTTGAAATAGGTGAGGTCTACACACCGAATAAGCAAACAGTGCCATCTTGTGGCCACGTGATAATATCTGTTTTAACTGTGTGGAACCCCAGCCATTTATCAACACTGTAGTTTAATGAGTAAAAAAGCAAAACACGACGTGTATTTATTAATGTACAAACCTAGTGGGCGTGGGAGGGAGGGGGAGAGAGAAAGGGGGGGGTACAGAAAAGAGTGAGAGAGAGAGAGAGAGAGAGAGAGAGAGAGAGATGTACAATAGCAGACCACACCTGCTGACAGAGCAGATGGGCTCCACATACTCACCATGGCCTGTGATGTCCCTGGGAAACTACTGAGATGATAGCTCCTCTGAGATAATATTATTGTTTTCAAATTAAGAAGGACAAGAAACAGCTCTGCTAAGATTCCTTCCCCCACTGCTGAGTGGGCACTCGGGGGGAGTCATATCCTGTTTGACTCTTTAGTGAGCCCAGCCCTCTATTCTCCCTTGAGAATGATTAGGGAAAGTCTCTGCTCCCAAGGAAAGAGCTCATTGAACAAAGTGGATAAATGTCTAACACATTTTACATGATCCCACTGTCTGTGTTACAAATTCAAACCTAATTTAATAGAAAATAATGACAAAAACAAAGCAAAACATTAAGTTTAGCTATTTAAATTAGGCTTATTTCTCTTTTTAAATGTTTTCCTAATAGGACAGCATGCAAATATACAATTCAGAAACAACTAGTTTACACAGATCACAAGCAGGACATTTCCACAGAGCAAGACTAAGACTGTTGAATTACTGAGAAAAAAATGGAGGAAACATCTATTGGGATGTGCATATTAGTAATTTGGATGAAATAAATAAACCAAACATGAAATATATTTAGAAAGAAATGTTATATTGAGAGCAGAACTGTATGAAGCAATTAATTGCAAGTAAACAATTTATTATAGTAAGAGATTAACGACGAACAGGTGAAAAGTCCTTGACTATTACACATCACCCAAAATCAGTGTTAGAAGGACTGTTTGCTCATTTTACAGCTAATTGTCATCCAAGTCATAAACTATGTGAACAGGCCAGTTTTCAACAGCACATGACAACACACTCCCACTGTTTATGTCCAACTGGAATGTCTCAGTGAAGCCAATGGAAGGTCAACCACGAAAGGGAAAGTGTCTGTTCAGCACATAAGTACTCTTCAGAAACACAACTAATCAGACATATTTATCGCTAAAGTTCTGTTAAATTATGCGAAATCCGAGAAGCAACAGTAGCTGAGTGACAGCTGTTCAGTTCACAGCCAACCAGGCAGATCAGCCTGTCTGAACTATAACTACATTTAAGTTTTAATATTTGCTCCATGTGTAAAGACGCTGAACCGTCATTGACAAATATCTACACGCTTACAACACCGGAGGCAGATGTGCTTAATCGTGGAATTTAAAAATGAAACTCAGTCCCCGGGTCTCCTTAGCGTAGCGTTAGCTAAACTGTTAGCACGGTGGCTAAGCTAATACGCTGGCTACTGTAGCCAAACGTTGAATCAAGCCCTGATAATGTGACAGAAAGTCTACAGGACGAACAAGACTTACCTTTTTAACTTTCTTTACATCATCCTCCATCTCTATGTGCAATTGTTCTTCATGTTTACTTCAATGAGGCGGAGGAGGCGGTCAGTGCCAAACAGCTACAGCAATCAGTGGTGGCACCTTCCCAGTCAACTAAGGGACCCCCCCGGCGAAAAGTGGGCAAATAAAGGAAACCGACAGCTCATATCATATCTCTATGATAGTATATGATAAGAATAAACTACTCCCTTGCGAACAGGGTCGATGTTCATGGCAAAACAAAAGCACGTTAAGTACAAAAGAGCTGCAAACTAGAACAAAAACAGCACCAAACTTTTCAACCCTGCCGCCATGTTGGGCGTAGAACGTTTACCCAGCATGCTTTGCAAAGGAGACCAAAGTTTGACGTCTGGATTTTTTGGATTGCTAAAATAGTTTAAAAAGTCCTAAAACTTTAATAAAGAAAACTGTACGTACGTTGTTATCCCTTTATGTGAGCGAGTTAAATATAATTGAACAAAATAAAGTAACACCCCGGCCAAAATGAGAGAATATATCCAGTGCTAAATGACTTGAACATAAGAAATGAACATACTACAGCACTGACAATAATTGTAAAACTTAAAGAGGGAAAGTCCCCTTCTGATGATGTAACTCAAGGGTAAAAAAAACAAAAACAAAACTTTACAGTGAGGAATCCCTCCCACCCCCCTCATGGCTAATTCTGAAGAAACCCACAATGGTACAGCTCAAACTGTATTTATTATTCTCTACATCAGTGACTATTGTAGCATTGAGGATTTATTTGGTGCCTGATGATTGTTTGTATAATGAACAATGGGTATTGTTGAGAGAAAACAGTAATAGACGAAAATAAAATAGATACAAACTTGTGAATTATTTAACTCATTCTGAAAGATATAATTCTGCACTACAGAATATTATGCAACAAATATCATTAATAGCTAGTTTTACACCAGAACACCCCTTTAAAGGTCATACTGAAAAAGCTATTAGGGCTTTTGTAATGCCACATACTGTAAATAACAGTCTTCATATTTTTTTAAATGGAAAAATCAAATGTAATGATAAAATGAATTATAGAATGTAATAATTCTTTATTAAACAACAATTTGTTACTCTGGGAAATCTATCTCTATCATATCAGTACATTCACATACACATCTGTACATATACATCTGTATATAACCACTTTTGATCTGTCATTGGGCAAACTGTGCATGTGTGTACAGTATACATTTTATGGTATAGCTATTTGTACTCACTTTCAAATAATATATTCATTTTCTGTCTTGATGAACAGTCTCATATCATGATCTACAGTAAGGCTTGACAAGTTTTTTTTCTTTTCTTCTTTTGTAATATTTTTTTTCATCTAAAAAAAACAAACAAACAAACAAAAAAAAAACAACAACTGTAGCACCATATGTTATTAACATCATTAATATTGTTCCCAAAACATAAGGGATTATACATATACTGGACATCAGATTTGTTTTCAAATAATGGGAAATCCAGTGAAACAATTTACTTTCATTTATATTTAACAACATCAAATAAACCATTCTTTATGTTTTTAACATAAGTAATGAGTACAGTCAGAGAAGAAAAAAATGCTACACACTGTAGCAAATAGTTTGCTGAATAATTTTGCGTCAACTCTCTTAAATATCCCATTTAATTCTGGGATATCTTTACATACTCATCATATACATGAACAGTCTAACACAATCTAAAATATTATTCAAACCAGTCTCCAACAGTGCTTATAACAATTCTAAATTCAGCAGCAATTTGTTCAACAACCATATCCATTGATAAGATCAATTTCCAACATAATATTACAGCCAGATCTACAATAACAGTAACAGAAGAGATACACACAGGTTTCGGACATAGAGATGACAGGAATATACAACACAGCAATCACCTTCTATACTTTTAGCGATTCCTTTTATCAGCATTACTTTTATGCCACTGGATGAGTGTCAAAATTATGCAATTTTCTCTTTTTTTCTCTGAAAAGAGAAACCCTAGTGCAGATTTAAAAAATCCTTCAAATGAACAATACAAAAATAAGGAGAAAAAAATGAATATACAGTATATTCTTCATCCGCTGTTGTTTCTTGTGCAGGTTGTGAAATAAATAAGTGCCACCATATTTCAAAGAATGAAGTTCAGCTGTAAACTGTGCTGAGGTGCTTGTTCTTCCAGAGCTAAGAAAGTCTGTGAGCTTAAAGAAGCAGGGTTCTTCAGATGGTGGCGTTGCTCCATAAGCCACAACACAGGTCCTGCAGTCCACATTCTGTGGTAGCACCTTTAGAATGTGTTTGTAAGCACCAGGTCAAGAAACAGAATTGCACCATTTGTTTTCTTCTGTCGCTATTATTTTTTCCCTAAAGAAATTTTGGCTCTATTTAATACAGATGGTTGTGGCACACATGTACAGGTTGCAACTAAACTCGGTGCAATGATCTGCTACTTGGCAATGCTGTCAAGGAACCCAGGGAATGGGCAAAACATTGCACTGAAGAAAGCTAACATGCAAACATACTGGAGGCGTCACAATCGGATGCATTCTGTGAGCATGCTAGGAAGCTGGGTGATGTTGGGGAAGTCTGTTGTTGATTCAGCACTAGAGGCCTTCACAAGGCCCAAGACTTCAATGTTTCCAAAACCGTTATCTTTGATACATGTTTAAATATTTGACCCAGTGAGCACCTTGTCTACATACAACATTTCTCCTACTCATATTTTTCCTACATACGTTTTTTTTGCAGGCATAACTCCATTTGGCTAGACATTTTGATCACAAGACAAACAGCAGACAAAAAGGTTAACTTGTTGGCACTACAGATCATTCATCTTGCAAGACAGAGGAAGGCATAGACAGAAACACATTAACAATCATCAAATAAATTGCTAAACCTTGTCATAACTGTGGTTCCAATACTCAAGTGAACCCTTTAGGATGATGGACATTCCAATTCCTCATCAAATCCAATTGTACAGAGGCTGTGTGTGCATCTGTTAAACATATAAGCCAACATTCAAGTAGATGGTAAGTATTGTCTTGCATTTAGAACACTCTGGAAATTTAGCTTTGCAAAGAGAAAGGAATGTCATTACACGTAGCCCATTTGCAGTGTGGGTATTGGTTGAATCTGAATCCGTTTGGTTACAGTACTTTGTGTAATATGATGGAGAAAGAGACACTGGCATTGTTGTTTGCTGTGCTGGCTGCCATGGCGAGATAGAAGCACCCAGAGAAACAAGGCACCACAAAGGATCTGATAGAGGGTAGATGTTGCCCACTTCTTTTCAGTGTACATAATGTTGTGGTGAAGGACTTCTGTCTACTGATTACACAGCTATCCGTCTATGATTTATTGTCTTGTAAGGCAGTAATCTAAACAAAGATATTCAGAATTTCTAAGTCCTCTTGTGAATTGCCCTGTTTAATCCTTTCAGATACAGCAGTGAACAAGAGGAAGAAGGGAAGAAGGAATCACAGTGTATTTGCACCTGGTTAAATGTTTATCTCTCTCCTCGAAGAGTGTTAATACCGTAGTAACTGAGACTGTAGGTGATGTGTGAACGCACTATGGGATGCCAGGCAGCCAAGTCATCCAACCATCACACCCATTTAATCATTCACACCATCATGAATCATAGAATAGGAGAGTTGGTGAAATCCCAGCAAACAACAGTGCAATAATGTGCCAAGCACCTAGAAGAGCTGTAGACCTGTGGGTTCGACAGGAACCATAAGTGATGAGGGACAGGCTAGGGGTTACTAATGCTACTAGATCTGCTTAAAAGTAAAAATGCAAATTACATTTTTTAAATGAAATGCCAGTGTTGGTTCCTTTTGTTGTATTTTTTGAAGATCTGCTTTTGTAAATGAGTTGTGTAAGTATGAAGAACCCTACCTTTTCGATAGATTAATGCTAATTTCTAAACGTTTCTACGTTTCTAAGCAAGAGGGTCTGGGAGAGTAACTTTTCAGTGTTAATGGAAACGGAAATTGGAAATTATAATACTTTCCTGTCCCATGTGACGTCCAGTCCCTTAGGCCATTTCATGAACCCAGGCTGCTGTCTTGCATCAGAGTTATCGCAGTCACAATCACATAGTAGGGGTGTAAGGGCCAAAGCAGCAACCAAGGATGGAGCCAAATTACTGGACACCAGACGCAAAGATCAGCGGAATACAAATGTGTGTATGGACGGACACACACACACACGCACTCCCACACTCACGCACACACACACTGTCTGTCTGTCCATTCATTTTTTTCCATCCATGGCAAAAACCCATCACCCCTTCCACTACAACCAGTCTGAGATCACAGCAGGCACAAAGGGGTCTGTAGTAGCCCATGTTTCCATTTCTGTGGTGAACCTTGGCATACCATGTTTGAATTATTAATCATATTACAAAGGAAATTCTAAATGTTATAAAACACTATCAGAAACTGATAAGCAACTGAGGATAAAATATGTGCGTTGACATCAGTCCCTATGGAGAATTCATCACAAGCTTAAAACATGGACTGAGAATACCACATTCACTTTCAGTTTACGGTTTTCCCAAAGGAGGCAAAGTGCTCTATGTACAGGAGACTCACGATAATGCGACAGGGCTTTGTTCCAATTATTTTGCAAAAGAGAAGCACCATTGAAACACTCACACATTTGGCTTGCACATATTGAGAACCCAATTACTCATCAAAGTGTGCAGCCTTGGCATGCATTATTTAGAGTAAAAATCAGGTAATTTTAGATAAAATAACCTTTTTCTTTTGGGATTACTACAATGCACATTGAAAATAAAAGAAATATGCATTCTAATGAAAAACAATAGAATAGTTCATCATTTACAAATCCTTTTTGCACTCGAAGTCTAAAATGGATAGAGGCCAATTTCATCTGGAACCTTCACTTGAGTAGGGAATGATGGAGGATTCTTAAAGATTCATGCTAGCACCACATTTTGCAAGGATTTCACTTTTGTTGTAAGTTATAAATTACTAGGAACAAAACCAATGTGATTTATTATAAAGATCTCATCTTTAGCCATTGTTTGGTTAAAACCCTGCTCTTTCCAATCTTTGGGAACACTTTATCCACATCATTTGTTTAAATTAAAAAGAACACACACTGGTCTTTAATTGTAATATTGCCTTGAGCCAAAATATCTCATCAATTGTGCTATCACAAAGATTACAAAAAATGTGTAAGATGGGCCAAATGTAAACACATGTGCACTGCATTCACACATACAACATCAATCTGAACATGGGAATAATACGAAAATACAGAAATGTAAAGGCATTTAATATGGATACCTTAAGGCCTTCTTATTCAGTAAAATGCCTCTGGCAGTGTTATTTGCCCAAACCTACTGTACATCCCGATTGTAGTACCATGTCATTACTCATAATCTAGGGATTGTGTGAATTTTTAGATTTAATTGAGAATCCACTAAAATGTAAACATCTAACATATATCCGTAATGCAGGATACAAACGTTTTTCTTTGAGACTTCAGCGAGGGTCATTTGGAAACGTTAGCTTTCTTATTCTCTCAAAGGATGAAGAGATACAGAAAACAGGCAGAAACATGAAAGATTGTGTGCTGTTGTTTCACGAACAAATGTGCTTTTCAGGACTGTATTGATGGGGTTGGCCATTCAAAAAATGTTTGCATTATTGTTTTTTTTTCTGTTTGCTTTTTCTTTCACAATCACTCATAATTGTCTTAGGCACAAAATAGTTACCAGTAACCCAAAAGATGAGTACTATGGTCCTCCATCATTCCCATGAGGCTTTGCACTTCTCAGAGCTGACAGGGACACAGACACCATCAATCGTACATCTCAATAGAACACTCACACCATAGCAAGGGCCCAGTTTAGGAAATGTTGTATTTCTGACTTTGAACTTCTTATATGCAACGTGTGCAAAATTTCTCTGTGAAAATAATTGTTGATTCTCTGTTTAAACTCTTTTTAGACCTTTGACATATTCTAATAGCTTGACAGAATAACTGAATCAAACAGAGGAAAAATAAGCACCACATGGAGAGAAGTGAAGCAGATAGTGAATGAGAGGAGATAGAGACAGAGAGAGCATGAGAGTAAGAGAGAGTGAGGGAGAGAGAGAGAGATAGGATGGCAGCAGAGACTGCCTTTATAGGGAGGACTCATACTGGAGCAGCTCATAGAGGAGAGGCCCATCCCTGTACCTGATGCCCACTGCGTTGGGGCTGATGTACTGAAGGATATTAATGGTTCGCCGGAGGCGCCGGTCCACAAAATGCGCATCCCAAGCTGGGTAGCGCTTCCTAGGCATGTCAATCTTAATGAGGGGGCCCTCAGGCCGAATGGGTCTGCCTGCTTCATCGGTGGGTTCTGTGGACCTCACCTGGAACACAGGCAGGCAGGTGTCCGTGGCATCCTCCTCTGACTCTCCATAGTCCCCTGAAGCCATGCCCCGTGTGGGAGTTGCCTGAGAGCCCCGAGGCCCTGGAGTAGGGGCCATTGGCTCTGCCTCTGGGGGCAAGGGAAGGCCCCAGAGGAGCTCAGCGCAACAGGAACTTGCCAAGACCCTCAGCCTGGGGCCCATGGGGTGCAAGACCCCATAGTAAAGAACCATGCAGGCCACTCCTGAGGCAAAACACAGGAAGACGCCGCAGAGGACAGAGGCGGCATAGAAGTCGGTGGTGGACGGGTCTCTGTAGGTGTACCACAGGGCAGTCAGGATGGTGTTCTCCACTAGCACCAGCGAGTAATAGGCCACCATTCGGTATCTGGTCCTGCCCTCCTTGACGCTGAACCAGCAGAAGACATAGACCACACCCACGACCATGTTGAAAAGCACCTCCTCCCACTTAGACATGCAGAAGTCAGTGCCACCGTGGATTACCCAGAAGGCCATGGCACACCAGTGCAGCACCACAAAAATGCCAAAGTAGAGGTGGAAAACTGAGGCAAAGAGGGCGAAGGAAAGTGCCCTTGAGGAAATGGTGAAGAGGCGCCACAGGAGATGCACCAGAGCTCCCCGGTAGCTCATGCTCTTTTGGTCATCACGGGAGTCGCGTAGAAGCTTGTGGTAGGAGGCCAGCACCCATGAGAGAGACAGGAGGGAGGCAACTGCCGACATACCTGCAGGAGGGGGGGGGGGACAAGTGTAGGAAGAGAAAGAGGTAAAAAGAGTGAAACTGACCCTACATACAAAATATTGTTACAAAGGCAAAGGGTCTTTGCCTTGAATGAAAATTTCAAGGATAAAAAGGAACTAGGTCAGGTTTATAAAATGGCCTGCAACATTCTGTCCTGACATTAAATATTTAAAAGAGACATCAATATAAGGAAAATTAAATTATCTAGCATTTTACTCACCACTCTGTTTAATTTCTCTATTTCAGGTTTTTCCTTATATGTGTTCTCTAAGACTTACTTCTTGCTTTTGCTACAATGCTATTTTTTATAGCATAGCAGAGTGTACTATTCATCCTGCTGAGCTCAGTGTTCTTCAGGATGTTCATAGAGGCATCTGCATTGCTGTCATTGCTGTCACCTCAAACGTGAGATATGGTCCTACATCTCAGCCTATGTGCTGAGCAGCAGAAAAAAGCTTGTCCTCGCACATACACTGTTGATAATTCAAAAGACTCAGCCTTGACAGTCCTTATGCTTTTTATGTTGGATTCATAGACAAGTCAGCTTTTTTCAAATACATGGCATGAAGAGGCCATGCTTTGCCCCATCTGTACATGATTAAAGTTTGCAACTTGTTGATGAATTGATGGAACACAAAACTATGAGATCCAAGGAGTCCTAGTTTGATTTCCAAACCAGCATGTGTGGCAAAAGCAGAGTGTTGCAATGCATCATAGTTTTACAGAGCCTAGAGCTATACTCATGACAAATTAAAAAGTGCTTTTGCAACATTTTTATTAAAAAGACTGAGTGGCTTGAGTAGTAAATGCAAATAGTACTTTGCGCATAAAACTGCTAAGCAAACTATTTAAAAATTGATCCAGAAACATGTATTGTTTTGAATGGGAGCAATGTGAACAACAGCATTTCATTACAAAGTCTCAAAAACATAAAAAAATATATTTAAAAAATCTATTAGGTGTAAACCATCACATCTTACCAAACTGAGACAATTTAAGTGTCACACGAGTTATGGCATTGTGACATTGTGACAAAACATAAAATTAGTATAACAGCAACACAATGTAGAAACATCAGCAGTCCTAGAATAGAGCCTTGGGGCACGCCTTACACTGCAGAGTCTCGGCACGATTCTTCTGGATCATGATGCAGAGCTGGAGCACCAGTTGTGGGGCACTTTCTAGAAAGGTCTCAAGCAACCGAAGCATGTTCACATCAGCATACTCGTACATCATAGCCCAATAAAAACGACGCTGGTTCTCTTTTTGCCTGCGACTTTGTATGCCGAGATACATGGTCCGGATATACCTGTAAATCAGAGATGCATGAGAGAAAGAAAGCAGACATAGTGTCAGACTAGAACTTGCATTAAATTACTGGGATTGCACTGGAAACGACTGAAAGAGGCTGAGAAAAAAATATCTAGTTGATCTTCTCTATCACTTGTAGTACATCCACACGTAGCCAGTATTTTTGTAATCTATGATGTGCGTTTCGGCCTTCCGTACACATGTAAACTGTGGTTTTGGTCCCTGAAAACAAAGATTTTTGAGAAAGCCTTCCGAGGTGGGGATTTTTGAAAATGCTGTTTATGTGTGGATGAGGAAAACAGGAGTTTTTATGTCAAAACTGTGGATTTCTGCAATGGCAGACACAGACAAAATACTGTTGCTCGTATTTTTGCTATTACCACTTTTTACATGCTTACACATACACGTTACTTTCCCTCCATCATGAAGAAAACAAGCATCAGAGTGAACTTCGGATGCGCTACTATATTCAATACCGACAATGGCGCACCTGAGTCCCCGCTGCCAACGTTCTTTCTTTCTTTTTAATTTGGGGAATCTGACACTATTGCCACTATCATTAATCGATCCATAACACCGGTTTTGGACGAGACCTGAGCGGAACAGTGCTTGGTGGGACAATTTTTAAAACAAGCTCGTGTTTCCATAAGAATTGTGACCCACGTTGACCGCACATCAAAGGCCAATCAAGCGAAATCAGGTCGCCTGTCAGTGTTGTAACTTTCTTGCACGCTTAATTAATTAGCTAATGTGAGGAAGCTACGCTATTGACAGCATTTAACACTGTGTTTTTTATTTATGTGTGGACAGATATTTTCAAAAATGAGCTCGTGTGGACAGGATTTTTTTTAAAAACAAAAACGGAAAATTAACATTTACAAAAATACCCAGCTACGTGTGGACGAGTTCTGCATGTTATGTACAGAATGTACTGTCAAATATTCAGAATTCCTGTACTCTACAGTAATCCTCACAGCTATGCTTACATTCATTCATTTTCCAAATACAAGTTGGGTCACGGGTAGGCTGTACCCCAGGGGTGTCCAGCTCCAGTCCTGGAGCGCCAGTGTCCAACACAATTGCAACTGAATTTACTGTTAATTGCTAGGTTAAGTGAGAGTCTTTGAAGAGGGGAACTACCAAACTGTGCAGGTCATTGGCCCTATAGGACCAACTTTGGACTCCCCTGACTGCACTACCCATCACAGAGCATACAAAACACAGAAACAGACAACATTTCACTCACACACACACAACACACACACAGAGCAGCCAATCAACCTAAATCGCAAGCCTTTGGACAATGGCAAAACAACAGAGCACCCAGAGAAAACATTTATCTGCTTATGAACAGCACCTGTGACCAGAGTTGGTTTCGAATCCAAGGCTTTTTTGTTGTGAGACAAAAGTGCTAACCCCTGTGCCACTGCTATGCTAACAGTGTCAGTGTATATATAGTTTGTGTACCTCCCATAATTTTGTGCACAAAACCTTCACAAATTAAGCTTTGTCACAGTAGCTTTAACCACTAAGCATCATTGCTTTTGACACACAGCAGTTATAAAAAATTGCATATAAGATAACAGATGAAACTGCCCTTTAGGACAGAAGCGATTGCCAACGTAAGATAACAGAAACCACACTTACTTTCACATTCACCTAAAATGCTGAGTACTGTATATACCATACTGCAAAATATGCACACACCAGCAACACAGTGCCTGAATCAACTTCTACACTGTGTGTGTGTGTGTGTGTGTGTGTGTGTGTGTGTGTGGCTTCCAAGGGTCCACACAAGGCCAGTGGGAGCCAGGCGTCTGTCTGGGTAAGCAGGGAGACAGAGTTCCATGACACCAGCTGTCTGGAATTGATTGTCTGAGATCAATGTTCTGGGTTTTCAGGCAAACCTCTGCAGATTGGTCGCTCAGTGGTACCATTTTGGTTCTTTTGGTGATGAAGTTTTGGTTCTTATATGATGCTACAGTCATCATTTGAGCTTTCATGAACATGTTATTTTGGCGCAGAAGCTGATCTTGACACATGATATTGAAAAAGATCACATTAAGATCAAGGAGAAATAATGGTTCTCGCAAACCAACTGCTTAATACAAGGAAACCACAACTAAAGTAGTGACTGCGGTGAGGCCATGACACCACTAGAGGGTACAGTTCACTACCTTGCTGACAGTGTGATCTACAACTGCGACTTCTCAAGAGAACATCAAGATTGAACTGTCATTATGATATTCCACTACAAGGCAAACAACACTGAGGATTTAGGTTTTTAAAAAATGGTATGACATTCACACTTCATGACTTCAAAAAAAAACAAAAAAACAAGACCAATCATCTAACAATGCCAACACAGTCTATTCTTAGTTTTCAGTCACATAAATGGCATGGAACCCTGGAGGGCAAAAACTCTTTGAACATGGCAGTCAGCACTAGACACGTGAAAGAATTGCAGCAGAGGACTATTCATTTTATCGAAACAACAAATATTTAGATCAATAGTAGAAAACAAGGAAGAGAATCTACTGCACGTTTTGGACACTTGTGATCCCTATGCAGCACCAATCACAGTATATCTGGCAGCAAGTCCCTGTCAGAGCTCAACATACATCTTGTAAAACCCCTCTCCTCACACTGCTGCAAGGAGAAAAGCTTACATAAGCACAGATAGCTATATGTATTTTCAGTGTGGATGGGTCAGTAAGGCTGTTAATTAAGGTTTATGCCCAACACATGCCAACAAGTCATTAACATTAGTATCATCTGTAATATTGTTCCTGCAGACTGATAAACAATCTCTGCCTGCTATAAATCTACTGATTATTCTTCAGACTAAAAAGGGACCTTGTCTGAATACTACAGCTTCACTACTCTCTACTTTTGATTGCTCCCATTAGAGGTTGCCACAGCAGATCCTCTCTTTCCCTTTCATCCTGTCCTCAGCGTCTTCTTCTCTCACATCAACCGCAACCATCTCCTCTCTCACCACATCCAAAAACCTCTTCTTTGGCCTTACTCTACTCCTCTTGCCTGACAGCTCCATCCCCAACATCCTATTCCCAATGTTCTCAGCCTCTCTCCTCTGCACACATCCAAACCAACACGAAACTCACTTCTCTGAGTTTGTCTCCAAACCATCCAACCTGAGCTGTCCCTCTGATAGACTAATTTCTAATGTCCATTCTCATCACTCCCAATGCAAACCTCAGCATTAACTCTTCCACCTCCAGATGTGCTGCTCGTCATTCTGTCAGTGCCACCATCTCCAACCCATATAACATGGCCAGTCTCACAACCGTCCTGTAAACCGTCGCCCTTGCCGGTACCCGTCTGTCACAGATTACTCCTGCTACTACTCTCCACCCACTACACCCTGCCTGTACTCTCTTCTTCCCCTCTCTTCTACAATCTCTGTTACTCAGGACTGTTGTAATTTAACTCCACCACTTTTCCCACTGCATCCTATCCACTCCGCTGTCTTCCCTCATACTCATGTATTTCTGTTAGACCTACTCACTTTCATTTTTCTCCTCTTAAACATACCTCCACCCCTCTCAGGTCTCTTCCAGCTGCTCCCTACTCTCACAATATCATCTGCAAACATTATAGTCCATGGGGCCTCTTGTCCAAACTGTCCATCACTATTGCAAACAAGAAAAGACTTAGAGCTGATCCTTGACGTTATCAAATCTCTACCTTGAACGCATCCATCACTCCTACTAAAGACATTACTACTGTCATACTGCCATCATACATATCCTGTACCACTCTTACATACTTCTCTTCTACTCCTGACTTTCTCATGCAATATCACAACTCCTCTCTAGGCACCCTGTCACATGCTTTCTCTAAGTCCACAAAGACACAGCATCTCCTGAACTTCCCTACACTTCTCTATCAACATCCTCAGAGCAAACATTGCATCTGTAATGGGCTTTCTTGGCATTAAACCATACTGACGTTTACTAATCATCACTGTCTTCTTAACCTAGCTTCCACTACTGAAATAGCATGCATGTAATAAACACTTCAGAATCGTTCATGTTTAAATCAACAGATTCACCAGGAGTGTGGAAAATATCCTGCTCAGGGGTAATAGATGAAAAAGATCTCCCAGAAGAGAAACACAACTGAGATCTTAATGCAATTTATTAATTTATTTAATGCTTCATCATTTATTAACAGAGTGCATACTCTGCACTGCACTGAATATGAGTGGGGGACACTATTAAGGAGAAATACTTCTACAATACCATAAAGTAATTTAATTCAGAAAATAACTGCGCTTCAGAAACCATGTTCAACTAACTTTATATTAAACAAATTGCTAAAGCATTGTCATGCATGTCCATTTCACATACAGCATGATACCAAGTTGTGGATGGTAACAGTTGGCCTTGTGCCATGTTTGTTATAGTGCCACGGTACACAACTCTGTAACGTAAATATAATAGATAATACTTAACTTAAAAGTTCTAAACAGCAAAGCAGCACAAATCATGCTGTTCAGCAACAATGACAAAGTTTATGCAGGAGTTTTTCAACATCTCTGTTTATGGATATGATTTTTATGCATATGATTTTGAAGCATTTGAAGAAGGGTAAGCCTAATAATTGTAGCATTTCAGTGTAGCTTTCCTTTTGAATGAAAATTTTTCATGTAGACGGATGATTAACATTGGTGTACTGCATTAGCCCCACCCTCCAGTCATTCCATCGAAAATTAAAAATTCATCTTTTCCCAGCCAACAATAAACTTTTGCTCCTTTTATTTCTGTTAAATTGAGCTTTTTCCAGCTTGTTTTATATACTAGGATGTAATGTAATGTAGCAAAGCTAAAACAAGAAAGGCTGAATGCAGTAGCTCATCACTGATCTGTCTTTGCTTTGCTTTGCGGTGGTTTTCAAACGGTTCGATGCTGCAGTAAACAGAACATTTAAATTCAACTAATCATTTGGGGATGTTGTCTTTGAATTATAATGAAAGTGTTTTCATGTTTCATGCCGTCCATTTAAACAAGTCGAACCCAATACGCGGGTTTGTATAACTCATGAATAGGCCATGGCTTATTGTTGGGGAAATACGGAATATGTTTTGAGTTTACATCTTATAAATACAATGTTTTACAAGTAGCAATGATTTACAAGTGGGACTGATTTCTGTACAATATCTCTAGTTTAAATCACTTGAATGTAGCATAAGAATAAAGAACATTTTCAATTTCAACAAGTCTTCACTCTTAAAAATCAAAGTTACTTGAAGTGATGCCACTTTTGCTTCCCCGAAAAACCTTTCAGTACAGTGGCTTTAAGTGAGTTTACTGAAGAACCGTCAAATAAAAAGGAACCAAAACTGTGTTTTCTATTGCATTGCTCCAAATGAGCATTTTTGTACATTAATATGATTAGTATTGGAGAGATAGATAGCACCACATGTGTATACACACACATGCTCACGTGCACACACATCAAAGTTAGTGTCAGATGCTGCTCCACCCCCTTGGCTCTTGTCCATCCGGAGGTTGACAGCCTTGAACCCCCTCCTCTTCCCTCCATGTTCCTTTCATGTTTGCTCTTTCCATTCTGTTCATCCAATATGCTCCTTATGCTCGACTCATTCATGCCGTCTGCACACCCTCCTCTTCCTCTCTCTGGGCCAGCCAGCCAGGCTGCTGTGATCTTGCTAGGACTGAACTGAGTTCAGTTTTGCAGTAGCTAACACAATAAATAAGCTTAAAGTAAAACTGATGAAGCTGCTCCTAGATCCAAATGGAAAAGTAACTTTTAGCCAGAAGTGCTACAGCAGCAGCCAACAGCAGCCTTGCTCATGGCCATAACTTTGCCATCTGCTCAGAGGCACTTGTTCACAAGAGGATATTCTCTGGTGCTGTTTACACACGAAGTACACTACAGTGTGGTAATAAAACTGATGCAAAATTGTGTTTAGTGTATGAAAAAAAGACACAAGACACTTCTTTTTAATACTATCGCACATCAATCTGTGTGGGGATTGTAAATAGACTGCTGCTATTTACTGATTTCACTAGGTACGGTGTACTGTAAACTTATTTCATGCAATACACACTACAATTGATTGTTATTTATTCATTTTTAGCTGCTTTGAAATAATCTAACCACTTCACCATTTAGGACTGTGTGATTTTTTTATGTACCATTATAGAGCAGCATGGTGGTGCAGCGGTTAGTGCTGCGGGTCCATGGTTCAAACCATAGTTGGTTACATTTGCTTTTCTGTGTGGTGTTTGCAATCTGTCCCTGGTTTCCTTTGTGTGAGCCAGTTTCCTCCCACTGTCTTGTGGATTTGGTTGATTAGCTACATACAACTGCCCACAAGTGGGTTTTTTGTAATAGACTCAAACATTAACATTGCCCAGACTTAGAAAGGCCTTCAGGTGCTTAGAAATTACCCTATAAAACTATTATTATAGGCCTTACAGTTGGAGTTATCTTCGATGGTCAAACACTTTAACAACAGACTTTAATTTCCTCTATTTGTACACAATCTGTGTGACTCTTGATTGGATCCATGATACACATTCATGAATGTGTTGTATGTGACAATTCTAAGAGTTCCTTTTCCTTTGCCACACACATAGATGTTATTGGACCATTGTATTTCATTAAATACGTTTTATTTCAGTTGATGAACTCGATTAATTTCTTCATCTTCCTTTGAAGCTTTAGGTCACATTAATATGCATTTTTTAAGCACCACTGTACAAAATATCTTGCTTATTGCTTTTATTGACTAGAAAAACAGCAACTACATTATGTTCTTTCTAGTGCAAAGAGATATTTCCCTTTTGTGTGTATTTTGAAATAAAATGAGGCCCTCGTTCTTTTAAGTCATTTCATTTTTTATTATGATGCTCATCCAGATTTATTAATCAAAAGCCTTTGTCAGTTTTATGACCCACCCATAGCTGTTATTTCGCTGTATCTTTTTGAGCTCCACATGAAATGACTCTTGACTCTGACTTTTTGAGGGAGCACATCTTCAGAAATTCCTCACTAGAGTGTTTTTTGAATGCTACGTAATCTCTCCCTGCCACGCTGCACTCAGATGTAGCTAATTAGAGCAATAATCATCTTTGTGTTTGTGGCAGAGCGTAATGGCTGCAATTGGAGCTAGTAATTATGGAGAAGTGAGAGGAACATTTGGTGGCAAACACCACTAACAACAGCAACAAAAAGGCTCCATTGTGCGCTCTAGCATAGCACATTATTTTCGGGAGAGTAAATTCTCCACAAACTACATGAAGTCCCCAGCACGTGAAAATGGGAAAGCCACATAATTGTGATTTTTTTCTACCAATTGAAATTCTCTCATTTACCACTGCATGCCCTTGATGCGCTCTCGGACTTAACTCATGCTTCTATAAAAGTCAAAAAGCCACCTGCCCATGAGTCAGGGGTCTGTATTGCGGGGAAGTCTATGCTGGAATGGAACAGCCTGGTTCATGATAATGATGTGAGTCCAGTCAAGCGAAGACAATAAATTAAAGATGGGCAGAAATAACCTGGACCTAGCCATAGCTCTTTCAGAGTGGTAAGGAAAGTTACTCACATTTTTGTTTAAGCATTTCCATTGGCTTCATTGAATGTGAAAAATTCCTCTGGATGAACAGCTTACAGGGAACTAGTGCAGGCGTTTTAATGATGTCTTCTATCATACTGCACTGCATGAAATGTTTGTTTATGGGGTGTTCAGCCTTGACAAGTATGTGTAACAAGCTGACAAACTGTTTATAAACATTTTTCACAATTTGTGTGTGTGTGTGTGTGTGTGTGTGTATATATATATATATACACACACACACACACACACACACACACACACACACACAAATATATATATATATAAAAGTTGGAAAA
>JBBIGC010000152.1:8944822-8955322 GCA_037576955.1 Lepidarchus adonis | reverse complement strand
ACACACACACACACACACACACACACACACACACACACACACACACACACACACACACACACACACACAAAGAGACTGGGGATGTCTGATAAAGACAAAATATCATGATCCACATACATATACACACCATATACATAAATACCATACAATTCTATTTCTATATTTTATAATTTGCCAATATTGTTGTAATACATTGTTGCCAGAACCACAAGGATGAGTCGGTAGTCACTTTTCAATATCTTGGGCCAATGAGATACTACTTTGGGGGCACTAACAAAAAAAAATGTTTAATACTTCCCAAACAACAAAACCTTTATGTGTTCGGGTTGATCTGAAGCTCACACATCTAGTACAGTGAAAATGACTGTGTTCCACAAACTAAAGCATTTTATATAATACACAAAATTTCCTGTTACCCTGGTAGATAGAAAAAGATTTAGTTGTAAAGTTTGGAGAGGAAAACAAATGGACTCCTTTATAAGTAGTATATATAAATATGAATGTATCTCCCCCATGGCTGAACCTCAACTAGCATGTTTTAATTAAGAAACAGTATGTTTGTAGCTTTCTTCTGTAAATGTGGCTCTACCCCTGATAAGGCACATTACTCACCAGTGCTGGTTCACATGAATCCTTTTATTCCTCAGAACATCCACAGAAGCATTTATCTGGACCTATGGTTGGTCATGATGCTCACAGCCTACAGTATTAAAGCTTGAGTAGTTAGAGGGCTCATTTGCATATTGTAATCTTTGGCAATATCAGACAAAATATCAGACAAAAGCACAATGATCATTGATTAAAGGACTTGTTTGCATATTGCAACGTCAGTGCCACATACAACAGATTTCCCCCACACAGCAATCCTGTCAGGTTTGAGTGTGTAGTCAGTGTGAAACCCCTGTCTGGCTCTCTTCACCGCGCTGTGGCCTAGAACATGGCTCCCCATGAATTATTCGTGCTGAGATCATAGCGTTCACTCACGCCTCGTTAGCTAGCCTGCACTTGGCCTAGCCGTGCCAGGTCATGTCTGAGCACTCTGCCTGTCTGCCCGTCTGTGCCACTGATACAGTCCATTTCCTGCTGCACCCACATGCTAACTACTAATGATTCACCAAGGCATACACAGCATTATTTCTGCTTAATTAACTCCTGCTTGAAGACCATGCATTGTTTAGATGGAAATGAAAGGCCGTCAGAGAATGAAAGGTGAAGTGGATGTGAAAACGCACACACAAACAAAAGATGCACGCTTGCAGTCATTCATGCACACACACTTCAGTTCTCGGCTGAGCTGCGGAGGAACTCAGCTAACTAGCAATCTGACAGTCTGACAGGCAAGGCTGAAGATGCTCTTGTTCCTCTCCAGTGCCAAAGACAATGTGATGACTGCAGCACTCCTCATGTGTGCACTGCAAATTCCAACATCCATAATGGCCTCTAAACATCAGTAATGGAGTGATCAGGAGTGGTAGGCGCATCCCTGCTGCATGCTACAGAATAAGGCTGGTTGAAAATACTAGTACTATCAATAATATCACTGCATTCTGCAAAGATACCCATTGTAATACATTATAGCAGCTGATTTATGGAGGAAATGGACCTCCTGCACCACTGGTTTTCATCGACAGTCATCACAGTCCATCTCTACACTTGGAACTGCTCACCCTCTTGTCTCCCATGAGCAGATTACCTTTCACTGGGGTCATTATAGGTCACCCCATTCTAAAAAAAATGATAATTTATGTTTAAAACATTGAGATAAGTCACCAATGTTATTAGCTAGTTACTTGACACCCCCTTGGAGTCCTTTGCAACTATATACCAGTAGTCACATTATACCGTAGTTGAGCCTGAACAATTCATTTGAACTTATCGATATCACATCGCAAGAAATACGCTGCAGAATTTAAGCTCCAGGTCCAGATATCTTTAATATCCGAGATCGATACAGATGAAGAAAGTGTATCTGACATCAGCAATGTCAGACACACTTATAAGGTTAATATTATAAGGTAAGCCTTATAATGTTAACATTTCAGTGTTGCTAATTTTATACTAAAGAATTTATAGGTAGACTGATGATTGACATCGTTGTTCTGCCATACCCCCACCCCCAGTCCTTCAAACGAAAATGAAAAACTCATCTTTTCCCAGCCAACAATAAACTTTAAATAAATGTTATTTCATTTCTGTTACATGTAACTTTTCCAGCTTGTATTATACACTAGGATGTAATGTAATGTAGCAGAGAGGTTGGATGTGGGGCAGCACCAATTAAGTGCCAGATCAGGTGGGATCCAATTTGGGATCCAAGTGTTTAGTGTGCATTTTTTATCATGACAATCAGTTGAGATCAATTGAGAAGTGAGAGTTTTAGTATTTGTTGAATAGCTATAACTTTTGAACCAAGTTATCAAAACTCTGAAAACCAGCAACTGTCAGTAATTAGATGCGATAGATAACTCAGATGCGACTGGTCAAAGTGACTGAGTATAAGGCCTCTCTTTACACATGGCTGCCTTGAGCAACATCATGCAAACGCCAATATCATAATACTAACAGACAGTACACTATATTATGCTACTTTGCAACAGAATACATCTTGACTGTCTTTGCATGTATGTGTGTGTGTGTGTGTGCGTGCGTGCGTGCGTGCCTGCGTGTGTGTGTGTGTGTGTGTGTGTGTTTGTAACTGAGCAGAGGGCTGTTTATCTGAAAAAGAGGGCTGTGGGCGAAGAGAGGTAAATCTACCTACATACGTATGTTTGTGTAATTGAAGGGGTGAATGTGTGTGTGTGTGTATGTGCGTGTGTCTGGAATAGAGCTCAGATGAGTCACTCAGTGAGTCATTCAGTGAAGGTGAGGGGGAACACTTACCTGGGGTGGAACACTGCTGAGACTGTCAATGATGTCTGCTACCACTACCTTTAGTGAGCGCGCCAATACCAGACCACCTTTGCAAAAAAATCCTCTAAAACATTTCCTAAGTTCTCTTCTCTTGATTTTTTTTTAGGTTCCCTTTCATTATGCAGAGTATCTCTGGCTGTCTTTGTCTGGGGTATTTATAGCTGCAATCCTATTCACCGTAAAGAAGAAATACACAAATGGCTTGGAATACAATTTGAGCTTTTATGAAAGTGTGACAGGGCCAGATTTAGAGGCGGCCAGCCCTCCCCGGAGGAAGCAAGAAAATGCCTCCCATTACATCAGCGGGTTGGAGACAGTGTGAGCTTAAATGCTTCCCAATGAAGCACAAAAGGCTTTCAATGTATCAGAGAGGGTCACAAAACTTTTATGATGGGGCACAATGATTCATGAAAGCCTGAGAATAGCCTTTAAATCTGCAATGCCAACAAAAATGCAGCTCCGGCCATTGCTTCAGCACAGTACACCCATGATTATATGATGCTGAAACAGGGAGTGAGGCCTTCAGGAATGACAGTCACATTTCATCATTGAAAATGTATAAATGTCCACAGTATGACTGATGCATTCAAACTTTGGCAGTGGTTGGGAATCACAGGGGGATCACAGGTTCTAGTCCCAACCCAGGTACCACTAAGGTACCACTGAGCAAGGTACTGTCCTGCTACACTGCTCCCCAGGTGCTGCTAATAGCTTGTGGTTGGGATAAAATCAGGGTTGGGTGGGTTCATTATGGTTCACTCTGTGTGATAGGGCACTTCACTAAGGAATGTGTTAGTGATGGAGTAAACTATACTTGTCTACAGACAAAACAATGCAAAAATGAAACCAGATCAAATTGTCAAATGTATTGGGCTGCAAAATGTAAAACAAGTACACAAAGTGTAACAAGTGTAAAAAATCTACCTTACTTGTACTTTCATTGTCAATTTGATCATCTCCACTGGCCAAGTAGGTGTAGTTTGTAGGTTCCAGGCAGGGACTCTAACCCATCTGTTTGTCTACATCACTTATTAGTGCCTTATATCCAATTTCTCACCGACAAGACCAAAACAAAAGATATTATTTGGGTGGTGGATCATTCTCAGCAAGGCAGTGACCCTGACATGGTCCGCAGAGTGGAGAGTGAACTGCTTATGGAGTTTTTAAACACATCAGTGTCACTGCTGGGCCGTTAACTACAGCCCACCACCTAAAATATCCAGCCAACAGTGTCCTATGGCCAGAAACTGTCCACTAATGAAGGACTAGAGGAATACAAACTGTACATCATCAGATTAGCTATAATCAGTTACTATCTGTAAAGTTGACCAACAGAGGACTCTATTAAAAAAAGAACAACAAGAAAACTCCAGCAGTACTGCAGTGTGTGAGCTGTTCTGTGCAACACATGCTCACCCACACACACATGCTCATGCACATACCATATGTCAGTGTCACTACTGTGCTGAAAATGATAAAATAATACATGCTTATCGGTGGTCCTGTGGGATCCTGACCCTTGATGATCATGGAAAGTAGGCAATAAATAAGCAAACTAAATAAATAAGCTAATGTCATAAAAACAGATGGACTACAGTCTGTAACCGTGTGCTACAAAGTAGACAAATGAGTGTAGATCCACGACAGGTATACCTAATGAAGTATAATGTCACCGCATGTTCCAGATAATGAATGGTGTTTAATACTTATTGGCTCAAACATTTATACACTCTAAAAACATTCATGCAGGAAAGCACATATATAAAACTCATTATATAGATTCAAAAAAGTTTTACATTTTGTAAAATACAATAAAAATAAGAATTTGTGTTTTGTTGTTTATTCCCTGGTACTATTTTCTTTCATTTTCTCAAATATAAATACATGAAGACGTTTCATTTGTGCAACGCTAAAAAAAGGGAAGGGAACAACAGTGTTATATCACCTTTCCTGTTAATCTTTTTATTGCTTGAGAACTGACGATACTAATTGTTACAGGTTTGAAAGTCAAATTTTGCTCATTCTTGCTTAATACGAGATTTCACCTGCCAAACAGTTCATGGAAGTTCACACACACTGCAGAATCCACACAGCTGTAGCACATATTGGATGAGGCCTGGCATTGTCTTACTAAAATAACAATGATCTTCCTGGGAAAAGACACTATCTTGACAACAGCATATGTTTCTCTAAAATCCCAGTATAAGCAAAGGGGCATTTATACTAAGAAATGTCACACATGCCACCCCACACAATGACAGATGTTGGCATTTTGTATGTTTCACTGAAAACATGCTGAAACGTGAACTCTACTGACCACTGCATGTTTACTCTGTCTTTTGGTCCATCTGAGATGAGCTCTGGCCCAGAGAACTCTGCAGCATTTCTGCACAATCTAGTTGTATGACTTTCTCTTTGTGTAGAGAGAGGCAAGAAAAACAGTGTCAGACTACCTTTCTTAATGCAGTGGTCAACTGTGTTAAGTGACCATGGTTTTCTCCAAAGTTTTTCATAGTAGTGTGACAATTTATGATGCAATGCCTTCTAAGGCCTGAAGGTCACAATGGACTGAGATGTTTACAATTTACAAATGGCAAATATTAACTTTTATTTCATTTTATAAGTGCCTTTGTATTTATATTCTCATTTATATGAGATATTGTATTTATATTCTTTTATCATACTTTTGGGATAAAATGTATTTAAATACTAAACCCACAGGACTGAAGCCACCAGGACTTCAAAAAACCCATAACATAACACATAATAAATAAACTAAGGACTGAATCATGCAAGAAACATGTAAATATCACCACCACATTCTTTTTAATTTCTTCATGTTCATATTTCTAAATTTCTCTTGTTTTTTTTTATAAAAACAAGAAATGCGACTATAAAATGTTTTATATAAAATTGTATTTTATTGTTTTTCTTTTTTCTGCTGATGCACCGCTGCTTGGGTGGATCACCCACAATAAAAGCCTATTCTATCTATAAGACTTGTGTAGGTTCATGTGTAGGCTCATTAGTTCACACTGTTCTGAATGACTGATACATCTTGAGGTTTGGATTATGCAGATTTTTAATTGGTTAAAAAATTCACAGATTTTTTAGGAAACCAAAGGTGGAACTATGGTATGATAACGCACCTTGTGGCACCTTTTTTCTAAGTGTCATATAATCGTCAGAAAGAGAGAGCGAGAGAGAACAGCCTAAGCATCAGTGAATATATCTGTGTGGAGGAGCTTGTTCCTACAAGTGCCCTGCCCACATACACTAGTATATGTGTGCAGGCTTTGCATGCATGTTTACGTGTGTGACAGCAGCATAAGGAAGCTGAATGTTCTTCAGGAAAATGAGAGGAGAAAGAGAGAGACATGAAGATTAAGCACATTGGACCTGCGCTGACAGTGTTGTGACAGTACAGCATCTCCTCAAAGCTTATGCTGGGAGTAAACAACTTCCTTTGTCAAGTAGTGACTAATGTGGTGGCGGAAGCACAGAGCCAGTGTGAGTGCCACTTATGGCAAGAACTGCAATAATTAAAATCCTAAAATCTCTCTAGGATTGAGTGGGTATTTTTGGATACATTGGTCAGTGTCACTTTTGTTTAAGCTGAAGCTGAAAATCTGACAGAACAGAGGCTAAAATCAATATCAAATTAACTGAGTTTTATACTGATAAATTAAAAAGAACTGAATTTTACAGACAAAAAATCCAGTGTGTGTGTGTGTGTATGTGTGTGTGTGTGCACACTCATGTGTGTCTCCTCCACAGTCTAACAGCTCCCAGTCATCTGTGAGTCTCTCGCACTGTAACCCCCCAAGCTCGACCATAGTACTTTGTCACTATTAGCAACCCGCTTATACAGGATGTGTGTCACATGACCATGAGCTCATCCTGGTGAGAGGGAGGAGGAGGAGGAGGCTGCAGGCAGGCTGACGAAGGCACCACTGCCTCACTTCTGCCAACACGAGCTTCAGCTTTGTAGTCATCCCTAACCTCTGATTTGCTTTGACTCATTACTTTCTGACTAATTCCATTATGTTTAAAGTTTGAAAGAGGAATTATTATTTTAATAATTAACCATAAAGCATTAGTTCAGACAAAAATCCAGTTTGAATAGCATAGTTGAACAGCCAAGACGAGTTTGAATCTTAGTTTTGTGCTGGAGCTAGTTAACTGGTAAATAACAATGTTTATGCTAAGTAGCTAAAGTAGCTAAACTAAAGTAGCTCTGGTATAAAACTAAAGATACATTGTGGAAAAGATACGTAGCAAATTTTTTAGGAACCTACAAAAATCTGGTCAGTAAATACATGTCTAGAGGGAAAATTTTGCCCAAAATAAAATAAACATTAAAGTAAAGCAATATTGTAAGATTAAAATTAAAAGTGTAAAACAAAAAAAAAAATCAAAGATATTTAATTAGAAAGAGAAAAGCAAAAGGAATATAATTTAAATGCATAAATAAATGAAGTACAAGAAATAAAGATAAAATAAAATAAATTAAAGCAATTACTGCATTTTTGAGCATCTGATTAATCGAAGGGTGTGTAAAATAAGGCAGTTTTTAACTTTTTAAAACTGGCAACAGTTGGGGCATCTCCATTGAAAGCTGGTTCCAGCAGTTGGCAGCATAAATTACATTACACCCTGTTTAGTTTCAGCTCTGGGCACCACTAGCTGCCCAGCTCCGGAATATATAACAGACCTTTTAAGCCGGTATTCCTCAAATATTGTAGAATGATATTTAGGGTCCAAGCAAATCACTTACTTATGAGTGATACTTTTGTGGTGGAGTGGAAGCCATTTTAGAGATTTGAGGACTAAAGTAATGTGCTCTCGTTTCTTGTTATTTGTTAGAATTCTAGCAGCAGCGTTTTAGATAAACTGTAGATTAGTAAACTGCCAAAATCCAAAGAAAAAAAGAAGGAAATTGATTGGATGGTTTCTGCAATTTGCAAACAATAAGCAGAAAAAAACTACAAAACCAAGAGTAAAACAAAAAACTTTTTACTGCAAGTTAAAGCAGCTGGACTTGATAATTCTTAATTTCTGGCCAAATCAATGTGGCTGGACCACTGAGCCTGATTCTTCTGTAACTGTCGAGTCCAACAGCCATTGATGTATTGCCAGCATTTTTTTTACCACTTAGTCTGATTGAGGGGGTGTGTTCTTGTGAGAGAGTGACACCAATGTATACCATCTATTCATCCCAGTTGGATTTTTGGATGAGAAGGTGTCTTCAGACATTTGGACATAAGAATAAGGATAGTAGGTCTGAACTCACTGATTATACTTAACAGTGTAAGTGATTTCACCCTTATATGGTAAGTATAGACCTTTGTGTCCTCTTCCTAATAGGGCAGTAGTGCTTAGAAGGAAAACATCTCAATACCTCATTCCTCCACTTCTGTTCGACATGTCTCTGACCTGCTGTCCTTGCATACAGTGTCCCTGTGTCCCAGTTCCTAAGCTGAAATCCTCGGTCACAAAAGCGCTTTACATGCTACTCCATCATCACGGTCAGAGAGCACACGCGTCCACCATCCCTGCCCTGAGGGAACAGAAAGTGGCTAATTGGGTAGAAGCTGTGCCATTTTGAATGTGCTCTCCAGCCAATGAACAGCGTCCATGCCTCTGCCAGCCAGTGTTCCGCTGCTGCATTTGGCCGAGAATGCAGCTGAATGCCCACGGCTGCTCCGCTCTCCTGTGGTTGGATGCGAATGAGTAGCAGATTAGCATTGTGCTGATTAGTGAGAGTTTGGGGTTTGTCAGCCGAGTCCTGTTAACCGGTCTGTTTCACAGCACCACAGAGAACACACAAAGACTTAAAGCGACAGTTTGGCAAAATATCTAATTTTCCCTTCCCAACAATGTATCTAACCCTGCAGCATTCAATAGACTTCCTTATGTGGTTTCTGAAACTGTACACCATATTATTAGCTGTTTAAATGGATAAACACTGTAATGACAGTCTGTTTTCTGACTTTTGTGATTGTTTCGACACTGAACAGTGCAAATATATGGAATATATGTTTGTGTCTCAGCTACAATAAAAAACTTCAAAAATGAAATGCTTCTTGGTTGGGGTCTATATTTGGATATAAGTTTTTTTCACCAACCAATTCCTTTAATGCAGACAACACTGGACAGAGCAGTCTCCATTGCTATTGTGCACAATTCTTAGCGCTTGCCTGATATTCATGACTGGCCTTACAGAGAAAGAAAACAGTATATGTAGTTCTCGAACAAACAAGAAGGACACAGGGGATTTGGTTGTTTGTTTGGATTCTCAAAGATTCCAAACTGAGCTGAAAATGCAGAAGAGATGAGACATGGCATCTGATAGGTCTTTGATTTTGAAGAGAGAGGGAGCGAGTGAGAGAGGGAGAGAGAAAGAGAGAGAGAGAGAGAGAGAGAGAGGAGGCTTTAGGCAGTGTGCAAAAGGATGGAAGCCTTTTGCGCTTCTTTGGAGAATAAGAGCTCACATCAACCAGTCAAGAGGCTCGACTAAGCCAGGATTAAAAGAAAGAGCTTGACCTACTTGCTTTTGAGAGGACCGCAAACCAGAGTAAAGTCTACAGTCTGCCCCTTTCGGCATCGAAATGCATTAGGTTCAGGTTTGTGGCATCAGAGGCTGTGATTAAAATGTATAATGGATGTTTCTAAAATCTCTGCAGATAACAACACTTGCCTATAACCTCACCAGCACATGCCATTCACCCTCCTGCTGCGATAGAAGGACTTACGTACAGCAGGCCTTCCCAACTCAAATAAGTAAAACAGCAACTTAATATTTATTAAATAAAAACGGCAATTTTTGTTATAAACATTAGTCCTGTTTCTTTATATTTGTATTTATTTGCATTGCAGATTGTGAAATATAATTTGAATTCAACTGTCTTAAAAACCACTACTGCTACTTCTGCTACTTCAGCTTATCCAACCTCACAAACACTTACAATTGTGATTCACATCATGTTTACTGATATAATCTTGTGACTGTATATTTTCGACATATTGACAAGCCATAAATCAAGTGTGAAGTCGGCAATGATGACCATAGTCAACGTATATAGGATATACTGTATACACTATTACTCATACTGGGAATTTTATTGTGAATGCAAGTTGGCCATAGAAGCCTATGACATGCCGTAAAAAACACCAAGCAATAAATTCAGGGACCTGGGTCCTCTGGGAGGTGGGGGTACTCAGACACAACTTTGAGAACCATGCATCTTCAAGAGCCAAACAGTCAAGAGATCATCAAAAGGAGTGACAACATTTACAGCAATTCACCAAAACTCAAAACACATTTAGGATATCTTTTCATTTATTATCAAGGGAGTCCTGGTTTGGTCCACTGTCCACTCCCCCTACCCTTCCCCCCGTTGCAACTGTGAACTGTGTTACTCGTGCTTAGAAAAGGGTGTTTTTTTTCCTCCCACCTCCTGCCCTGCTCCTGGGCAGTAGGAGGTGGGCTTTTTTTAATCTCCCATCTTTACAAATGTGTCGATTCTCTTTTTTCCTCCTCTGACAAAGCATTTCACTGCCTATTGTACTTGTATGATTGTGTATGTG
>JBBIGC010000152.1:8880682-8900135 GCA_037576955.1 Lepidarchus adonis | reverse complement strand
CACACACACACACACACACACACACACACACACACACACACACACACACACACACACACACACACACATTCACACTCAGACTCAGAACATCCATACTCTAAAAATAAAGGTTCTCGGATGTTCGGTTAGAAAATTAGAACATTTCCCTTAGAACCCTGAACGTGAAGCTTCTTTCAGATGCTTCTTCATCCTCGCGCCACTCATTCACAAAACCGGTTCTTTAAGGAAGCATCTACCAAAAAACTCTTTAAAGAACCGAACGAGCTGTTTTCTAGAGCCTCGCTCCAAAGAAGCCCCGGTGTTTCGAGCGCGCGCGAGCTCTGGAGTTCTCACAGTGTCGCCGAGGCGCTGGATGGTAATGCGTAAAAGTGAGCGCGGGGTTTACGCACCGGCGCGAGCGTGTCTGAGAGCTCGTGCCGCGCTCCCTGCTCGCTCGGGTTAAACCAGGTGACGGCTGCGTGACGGAGGGCAGAGCAGAGAGGACTGTGGGTGGCACGCGCGCTTCGGCGACAACTCTCCCGCAGCAACGCTTACTCACCTCCACACTTGTCCCATCTGGAGGATGTGGATGAGCGTCTGCCAGACCCACACGGAGATGCGGCAGCACCTGCCCCTGGCGCTCAAGCCCGCCGCGGCCCTGCGGCCACTGCTGAGCCCTTCCACGGAGCCCAGGCCGCCCCCCGTGTAGTCCTGCACGAACCACCTGAAGCTGAGGATCTGCACGAGCACGGAGGGCACGAGCACGAAGAAGAGCGTGAGGCCGCCCCAGAGGTAGTCCCGCTTGGCGTAGTAGTCGGCGGCCAGCCACACATCCGTGCCCACGTCCCAGAAGAAGACGACCATCGCGAGCACGATCCACAGACAGTCGAGCCAGAGGCGCTCCTCGCCGTCGGGGGGCCGCCGCTGGCGCGCGCCGCCTCCTCCTCCTCCTCCACCTCCTCCGCCCCCCCGCTGCTTGCCCAGCAGGTAGTGCAGGCACGCGCTCCGGCAGCCCCAGTAGCACGAGGACGTGTTGCAGCAGTGGCAGATGTGGAAGGAGCTCCCCGCGCGCGGGTCGTCCTCGCCGCAGCCGCCACCCGCGCCAACCTCGTCCAGGTTGTGCAGCTGGGCGAAGCCGGTGACGACCCCCCGACCGTCGGACTTCGCGGCCATCTTGCTCTCTCGAGCGCCCACCTCCGGCTTCCGGGCCTGCCCACGTCACTTCCCTGACACCTGTTTCGCGAGGGGACCCCTAATGAAGGAGCCATGGAGCTTCGGGGGCACGCGCGTGCAGTAGGAGCAGCAGCTGGGTCCCAGCAGCAGCAGCAGCAGAGGCAACGCGGCGAAGCGCGAGCATCCTCTCCTCTCCTGGACCGACGATAGAGAGAGAGAGTGAGAGACCAGCCGTTACTCCAAGGGAAGGTGTCTGGGAACGCCGCGGGGTCAGAGATTAAGGTTGAGGAGCAGTCTGTTGGCAGGACGCTGCATCTGTCACCTGCGACTGGCGAGCGCGCGCCGTGTTCCCTGCCGTGTTGTCCCGTATCTTCGTCCCTGAGCAGCGCGAGGTGAACGGCAGCGTTGCCCGCTCGCTCCTCGCACGAAATGTCCCTCAACGCACGATTCCACTCTCCTTTTCCCCTCCTCCTCCTCCTCCTCCTCCTCCTCGTCCTCTGCTCATTGACGATGGCACCTAGTGTTTCGCTTCCAACCCTAAAACTGGACGGAGGGGGCGGCTGAATGATGTAATGCGGCGTTGAGCACGCCACTCATAGACCCCCGCCCCCTAAACATTCACCAGACAAGGCCTCCCGGTCATTACCGAGGTCTGTCGCGCGCTCACACTGGAACACGCCGTTTTCAGTCAACACATGCCCACTCCTACCTTCCCCCGACCTTTGGAAACGCGCCTCTTTTCTTCTGATCTTATCACGACTGGTAGCACGCGCAGTCCGATCCATTAAAAGGACGGGACGTTCATAGGAACTGTCCGTGGTGCTGAACTTACTCACTGCCAAGAAAGAAGCCCGTGGAAAACGTGTGTCATCTGGTAGTTGAATAACTACATCCCTACGCGTTTGTGAGCATAAGGAACCGTGTGGGCGCCATGTGGTGCCACTACGCGTCTCTGTAGGCGAGTGAAACACGCCGTGAATCATGATTAGTGGTGTGAGCAGGTGTGAGCAGTTTACTTACAAGTCAGTGAAGAACACAACCATCTGAGCTCCTGCCACCGAAGTTGTGTTGCTGTTCGGATTCTCTCACAAGGACATTTGATATTTGTGGCATTTTTATTTGTGTGTGTGTTTGTAGTTTAGCACAGAAATGTATGAAAACCAGACAATAACACAACTGACAAAGTGACACCCCTCCCACGGTAAAACATAACAGTGGTTCATCACACCTGAGTTCAATATCTGTAGCCACACACAGTCCTGATTACTTTCACACCTGTTCTCGATCAGGAAATCACTTAAATAAGACCTGTATGGCAAAGTGAAGAAGACCGAAAGATCCTCAAAAGCTAGACATCATGCAGAGATCCAAATTAATTCAGAAACAAATGAGAAAGAAAGTAATAGACATCTATCAGTCTGGAAAAGGTTATGCAGTCATTTCTAAACTTTAAGACTCCAGAGAACCACAGTGAGAGCCATTATCCACAAATGGTGAAAACATGTTTTTTGCCAGAAAACATCTTGAGTATCCCTAAGATTTTTGGGAAAATACTCTGGAGTAACGTGACAAAAGACAAACTTTTTGGAAGGTCTGTTTCCCATTACATCTGGCGTAGAAGTAACACTGCATTTCAGAAAAAGAACATCATACCAACAGTAAAACATGGTGGTGGTAGTGTCATGGTCTGGATCTGTTTTGCTGCTTCAGGACCTGGAAAACTTGTTGTGATAAATGGAACCATGAATTCTTCTGTCTACTGAAAACTCCTGAAGGAGAATGTCCTGCCATCTGTCCGTGACCTCAATCTGAAATGAACTTGGGTTCTGCAACAGGACAATGATCCAAAACACACCAGCAAGTCCACCTCTGATTGGCTGAAGAAAAACAAAATGAAGACTTGGAGTGACCTAGTCAAAGTCACTTTGTCACACAGGGATGTGGGTTTGGACATTTTTTTTCCCTGAATAATAAAATCCTTCACTTAGAAACCACATTTTGTGTTTACTTGTGATGTCTTTGACTAATGTTTAAATTTGTTTGATGATCTGAAACATTTAATTATGACAAACATGAAAAAAGAAGAAGGGGGCAAACACTTTTTCACACCACTGTATATGTACATTACATTTAATTAATATTAGATCCTACATTATAACTTGCAAAGTTTTCCTTCTTGTAAAAAGTCTGTTTTTTGATGATAGACAGTGTTGTGCAAAAGTCTTGGCACCTGAGAGATGTACAGTATATGTAAGTAGTGTAATATGTAAGTGTTTTTATTTTTATTTTTTCAAATCACTAACATTAAAATAAAATTAATTAACTTTTTACACACATAACAGGGTTTATTTTAAAAACTACTTTTTACAGCTTTTTGGTTTGTTTCCATGTATTCTAATGATGTGAGATTAATGAGAACAAACTATTTTCACAAGGACTTTTGCACAGTACTGTAAGTCTACAAATATAATATGGCAATGCTCTGTCATTGGAGACGACGACCGTGTGTGTGTGTGTGTGTGTGTGTGTGTGTGTGTGTGTGTGTGTGTATTTCAGATAGAGAGCAAGATTAAACTTCTTGCCAGTCAGGAGTATCATCACTATACACATAATAAATTACTCACTGTGTCTAATGTCAAGTCTGATTACGAGATCATACAGACTTTGTTTGCCAACACAGCAGCCAAAGTCGTTCCAATGTTTGTCCATTTCTACTGTTCTCCCATCTTTTCTCACCCCCCAATCCTCAACAACTGTGCCACCACCAGGATGGCATTTACCAGGATTAACACACTACAAGTGTTGCGTTATGATCAGTTCTATTCCTGGGGCAGCCATAAATGTCATAAAGTAATACCATAAGCTTAATTATAGAACATTAATGAGTGTGTGGAATGACCCTGCAGATTAACAAGAGAATGACAAATCCCATTCACTTACTAATCAGTTCCCCTGCACCGGTATTTCTGTTACTCCTTGTCATCAATCTCATAATCTGCACTGGTGTACTGGTGAACTGCAGTCCATCTTCAAAAAAAGATGCCAAAAGTTGTTTTGGGAGTGAAAAAACAAAATTGTTACACTTTTTTATTTGTAAAAGCGTCATAGATTGAACGGTTCTTAATTTTTCTTTGTTTTAGAGGACCACCCCCCACAAAGTTCCTTAACACAAAAAAGTGTGACACGCTGTTCCTTACCATTTGAATGTTTCGACGTGGGATTATTTTCTTTTCTCTTTAGTGAATTTCTGTAAGAGTCTTTTTGGAACAATAGGAGTTTCTTCTGCTGTAGCAATACAATGACAAGGCAAGTTTATTCATATAACACATGATCATACACAGAGGTCATTCAGTGTGCTTTACAAAGACCCAGAGCATTAATTACAGGAAATAAAACTAGATTAAAAGTCCTTAAAATGGATAGAAAATAGAGAAAAACATTTAAAAAGATATACAGTTATTTAAGTTGTTGATAGAAGGTGCTAGGGTTTGCATTTGAGGTAGGAGGAGCCTATTTTGTTCCCTTCATGCTCCCCTGAGTCCAGGTAATTTCTCACCCTCGGGTGAAGGGTAACAGAAGGACGGTAATAACTCCTCTGTGGAGGTGCGACTACCCTGGTTTGGATAGTTTGAGGTGAGAACTTGTTTGGCATCTTCTAAGTGTGTTTGGTCACATTTCCCTGCTGTTAGATGAAGCTGATCCGCATGAGTGGGTTGGTTTTCGGTGGACGACAGTATGTTCTTGAGTGAAGTCAGATGACATTTGTCATGGGAACGTGTTGACTTTTAGAGATGAATGCTTTATTTCTCACATCCACATAGAAACTGTTCATTTACCATGTGCCATGTATCTTCCTCTACCGTGTACTGATTCTGATGTCAAACTGTTGGGCATTAGCCACGTCATTAACACTAATAGACTTCTTCTACACATTCCCTGTCCCCAAGATCTGGTTCCTCAGAGAAGCTCCTTGGTGAAGGAAAACTAAAAGAATAAAAACCCATCACCACCAAAGCAGATGATGCCGGGCCACACTTTGGGCGTTGGGTCATTGTCTGTGTTAAACGATCATCTGGTGCTTCACATAGAGATCAAGATGAAAAGACTGGGTGTAGTCCTTTGAAAAAGGAGCCAGTGAAGGTTCTTTTGGGAACTAAAAGTAATTCTTCTGTGACACCGCTCCCCTTTTGGCATTTTGTGTGTATTGGGAAATGAAAGCTGAATGCTAAGTCTTCTGCACTGCAGCCAGTTCGCTGAGGAGTGCTTTACACTCAAGCAGCTTCAGCGGAGCTGGTCAGCCCACTCTGTCAGTGTCAGCTGGAGGCTCTTTTTGTGTTTCAGAGCAAAAGAAACCTCATAGAGATGTTTGATGAGAAGCATTAACCGGAATAACCAGCATTTCTGGGCCACTGCGGCGAGGAGGGCCTATCAAAGCGGCCTGAACGTGGAGAAGCAGCGTGTGTGAGATGCAGTGTGTCGTGGCATCGCAGCGAGGCGGATGGCTCATCAAAGCTTTCTCTCAATGCTTCATGGCCTTTGGGCTTTTAACAACCACCCCTGTCACGCCGCAATAACAACACAAAGACGAGATTATCGCGGCACCATAGGCAGAGGCACCAGAACCTTCTAGACGTCTGCGTTCTCATGCTACCATATGATTTAAGCCTGAGCTGATAATGCATGCGCTTCTCTACTGAAGCTCACCTCCATAGACAGACACCTCTGTTTGTCTACAGCCGCTAAAATATCAGCTCTTAGTGCAGGGAATCTGTTTCCCTGCAAAACTCCATGCATTTTTAATGTGAGCAAATGGAGCCACATATTTTGGAGCAGTGTGGGATTCATGGTGCACATGTAACTCAAGCTAAATAATGCAGCGGCTGCAATTGCAGCCAGTTCCCTCGAGGCCCCACACACCCTCATGACCTCACTCGTCAGGAGGACTCTCTACTTCCAGGCAAACCTTGCTGCAATCCCATAAATAAATAAATAAACAAAGACAAAGCTCCTTAAATGGTTCTGGGATTGGGCGCGTGGTTCCAGGAAAACAGCATTTAATTGATACAGAACAATTACACTGTGTGGAACACACACACGTGCACACACACACACACACACATACAAGTATTTAGGGAAACAAAAGTTGGTCTTTACTGATATTGCTCCCAGGAACTCATTTTTTCTTCACCTTTTTTCTTTTCTTTTCTTTTCTTTTCTTTTCTTTTCTTTTCTTTTCTTTCCCTTAATTTCTAAATCAGGCAATTCATTCATATTATTTCACCAAAGTAAAGTGAATTATATAAATCCATTTAGGCATTAAGGTGGATTTTATAAATATTTTACCTTGCTATTTGTTCTGTGTAAAAAAGGCAGTGACATAGACAGTGAAATAGAACAAACATTGCTGTGAGCACCTGATTGCATTCAGTGAAGATAGATTTTTATATTTACTGTGTGTATAAAAAAAGGAAAAAATTAACTGAATACAATCAGATGCTCACAGCAATGTTTGTTCTATTTCACTGTTTTACACTACTCACAAATAGTATGGGATATTTGCCTTTGGAGTAAAATTTCAGGATGAACCTAAAATAAACTAGAACCTTCACAGGTGAACTTAATGGGACTTTCCCTAAACTTTTGAATGCATATCTCCAACTGTTCAGTGTTTCAGTACAAACAGGTGTTTAATCCATGAATCGACCAATACATTTCCTGGTTCAATCAGAATTAGTATTTAAACAGTTCTGCTCATCATGCTGTTCATCATGAGACCAAGACGACACCAAACAATCGATCAACAGTATCTCACCATTACGAGGATTCAGACAGGATCTTCTCGTACTGAAGTTCACTGAGGTTAGTGTGTCAGAGTCATCAGCAGTTTGCAGCAGAGATACAGAGACTGAGGCACATTTAAGGGCGGTGAGAGGAACCCAAGTGTCATGTCAGACATTTCAAAACCATTTACATCAGCGTGGTCTGTGTGCTAGACGACATGATCATGATCTTCCATGGGCCAGGGAGCATTTACACTGGACGAGGGACCAGTGGGAGAGCGCTATGCATCATCCACTGTTGCCTTTGGTGATGGTGGTGTTAGTGTGGGCAGGTGTGTCTAGTCAATACAGAACTGCCCTACACTTTGTGAATGGTTCAGCGACAAGTCCATACAACTATCTTCATAGGTTCCATCATTAGGGAAAGAGACTGAGGTACCTCTAATGGCGTGTCCTGCACTTTCTCCAGACCTGAATCCCATAAAAAACCTATAGAATCAGTCAAGTTGCTGTGTAGAGGCTCATAACTCTGTATCCCAGAACCTCAATGAGACACCGTTGTCAAGGTGTAATTGATGCTCAAGAGCATTTGACACGTTATTGAGACATTGACATTTTTTGTTGTGGTTTACTCACCACTGTTGATGGCTTTTGTTTCAGTAAATTGTTGGAGATGAGGAAATCACTACTGCATGCGTCTACATAAATGTCCTCTTTCATGATATAACATCACTGTAGTGGCAACTTCTTACATTTTCCATAAATTTCACCTGAAAGTTTCATTCTTTCTTTATGAAGAATTACACACAAAAAATGTTGGACTTTCTGCATAATTGAAGGGATATATTAAACATAAATAGTGGTCATACAATATGTCTGTTTTTTCTTTTGTGTCTATTTTGTCCCCAAGCCAAAGCTCTCTGTGTATAAACCAGGGGTTTTGGTGATGATCATGACCTGTCTCCTGTCTCACAACTTATTTTCAAGTGAGACCAAGTATTGTTTTAGCCCTTGTTTCACATCTGAACAATACAATTCATTTAAAAATAACATTAAACTTTTTTAACACCCAAACAAATTTAATTCGAGTCACATTGTAAGCGACTGACTTCATCCAGAACTGAAGACGGCGCTGTTTCACAAATTTCCGCCACAAGCCACTCAGTGAAAATCAGAAGAAACGGAAAATAAAAGCTAGGAGTGACAGGTGGAGCAGGTAAGATACGTTGCATTGATATTGTTTTCCTTTCATTAAATAAAGGCGACAGTTGATAATCATGTTTGTATTATGTACTACCGCACCGTCGCCGTAGTTAGTAACGTGCCTGGCTCGTATTTCTCTTTCATCTGCGGACCAAATAATAAACGCTAGCAAAGAAGAAGCTAGCGTAACTTCGAGCTAAATAGTTTTAGTTTTCACACAGCGATCTGACTAGTGCCTGTTTCGCTCCTTTTTTCTTGACTTTGGTGTTTAGGTTCTGGTGACTGTGTTTTATTTCATTATTATCCTTTTGCGCCGTATGCTAACACCCAACTAGCCTGCTTGTATTAGCTAGCTGAACGGATTAGCATGTCAGCTTTAGCGTTAAAACGTGTTTTCAGAGTTCTTTGAATACTGACGCGTATTGACGTATAACTGTCACAAAAATGTTTACCTTGTCCAGGTTGTAGATACTGCTCAGCTAATGTAGGTCTCATCATCTAAAGGCTTGTTTGTTTTCCTGCAGAATGGAGTTCGCTGAGCTGATAAAGACTCCACGGGTGGATGGTGTTGTCCTCCACCGTCCTTTCCTGCCCAAAGTGGAGGGCACTTTGTGTCTGACCGGACACCACCTTATCCTCTCTTCTCGACAGGACAACACAGAGGAGCTCTGGCTGCTCCATTCCAATATAGATGCCATCGAAAAGAGGTATTCTGTAATATTAAAAAAAAGTAAATGCAAACATTACTCATTATTTACTTACAGGAGCAACTAATTTCATTTACTCATTTACTGTAGGGGAAGATGGGGACTGTTATTCATGGTGGCCAGTGTCCACACTGCATCCAGTACTGTCCAGCTAAATCTTTTAATATTTAAAATAAATATCAGTAAAGCATCTACATGGTGATGATGCATTAGCCTACCTACAAGATCAAGTAAGCTCTTCAGGCCAGTTTTGAACTGATTTGTAATGTACAATGTTATGAATTTGTCATTTATATATCCATTAATTTATGCACCCACTCCTGCACCTAAGCTGCTTGTACATTCCATAGAAAAATATTTCTAATATACAGTGCCCTGCATAATTTTTGGCACATCTGGTAAAGATGTGTTAAGCCTTAAAATAAATTCAGTTTTTATTGCAGAAGCATACTCTCACACTGGCCGAAATAATTATTGTTTATAAAATCTCCTTTTCCACAATTATTAGCATGTTAATACTTTGTACAACCCCCTTTTGCTCAAAAAACAGCACCTAATCTTCTTTTATAATGTACATATAGTAAAGAGGGATCTTCAACCATTCCTCTTTGCATCTCTCAAAATTACCCAGCGATCTGGGTCCTCTTCTCTAAACTCTCCTCATTATCTTACTGAAAGACCCAGTGGTGACCCATCTTCAGATTACGGGCAAAGGCCACCAGATTTTGATTTAAAATGTCCTGGTATTTCAAAGCATTCATGATGCCATGCACCCTAACAAGGTTTCCAGGGTCCCTGGTGCTTTTCTGCATACTCATCTTTTGTGTTCCCAGTAGACAGAGCCTGATGGTTGTTTTTGTGAACTTTGTGACTTTGTGAACCCAAAATGCTACAATTTGTTGCAATTCTTTAATTTAATTTCTTGAACTTTTTATTTTTCTTACCACCATCCTCCTCACTGTGCGTGGTTGCAAAATAACAGTGTGTTCTCGTCCAGGCTTGTTTACCACTGTTCCAGTTGTTTTAAACTTAATGATTCTGACAGTAGATATGAGCAGGTGCAGACGAGTGACTATTTTCTTGTAGCCATTGCCTTTGCCATTGACTTGTGAAGGTCGACACACATCTGCCTTACTTGAATGGTGTGTTTTTTTGTCTTTCCCATGTTGAAGAGTGGATAAGAGAAATGGCCTCTGTGTCACGTCATATTTATACCCCAGGGAAACAGGAAGTGAGGAATTACTAATTAAATGTTCCTAGATACTCTGATCAACTTTGTAAACTACTGTAGAAATGACAAATACTTTTAATTACATTTATTTCATAGGAATTGTTAGGGGTGCCAATAATTTTGGAACAGGTGATTTTATGAAAAATAATTATTGAGGGATTTTTCCCCTTAAAATTCACTTAAGTTGAAGGTTACATTTTTCTACAATTTTCAGTGTGAGAGTATGCTTCTGCAATAAAAAAAAATGAATTTATTTTAAGGCTTTTAACACATCTTAACCTGGGGTGGCAGTAATGATGTAGGGCACTGTATGAGGTCAGCTGCACATAAGCCTAAGATCTAATGCTGATTGTTTTCCAGAGGTGTAGAAAACCTTCACTATTAGGCTGTATAGGAGTCTTTCTGCTCTCTGTTTAGTTATGGAGCATCAACACGTTTAGAGTGGGATTTATGATCCAGATCTAATCGCCCAGTTACAGTCAAATAATAGTCCTGCAGTCATTATCATTAGAACCTGACCTCAATAATGTTCATGTGATTGAATACAATTAGATCCTTACATCAGTGTTCCAACGTCTGTTGTGAAGCCGTCATAAAATCTAGTCTTATGCTTCAATGCCCTTAATTTATTATCTAAGACAAAGCACAATGTTGATGCCAATATATTAAGTGTGTAAAGCTTAACTGTCCTCGTCATTCGATTCCACATTGATTATTTTAGACAAAAATCTGACCACTTTTGATAATTTGTGCCATTTGGCTGGAGTCAGTATGAAATATTATGAAAGTTCACACAAACTGTTACATTGTCATTAACTCTCACATGCAAACAGATTTTAATCTGAACATTTTATTATAAAAGGTTGAATACAGTAATGTAGTCATAGCGTTTTACTAAAAAAACACGCTCCCCACAGTAAAATAAGTTTAATTGTGGAATTAACCCCTTTATTTTTCATGTGTAAGTTCGATACATTGGATCATACACTGTTTTGGTTGATGCATCAATACAGATGAATTGTTACACCCCTACTACATATTCCTTTCAAATGTTTTGATTCCTGTAAAACTCAACTCAAAGTTGTTATGCTTTCTATGTATTTACAATAAAAAAATAACGATAATATATTTGAGATAATGTGTCCAAACAATTAATCATTTCAATTGAGGTAAATTATTTTTTCTCTATCCTACATTATAGTTCTACCTAAGGGTAAAAGAGAAGAACAAATGTTAAATCTTTTGTTTTAGGTTTGTTGGCTCTCTTGGCACAATTATTGTGAAATGCAAGGACTTGCGAATTATTCAACTGGACATTCCTGGTATGGAGGAGTGCCTCAACATTGCCAGCTCCATTGAGGTGAATTTGATTACTTGTCTGGATTTGTCACTTTTCATTATTTATTCATTGCAGGCACAGATGTAAATGATTAATCATTCATTTGGTCTGAGACCCTGACCGTATTTCTCTACTCAGTGTGAATGTTCTTCTAACCACTGTACCTTTAACAGGGTACTATTGTCCCAAACAGAGGAACCAGTAATTATCAGTGTAAAAGACTATTAATAATATCGGTCTTTTATTATTTGTCTGTATCACTTGTATTTAAGTGAATTCATGGCTTCTTATTCTGTAAAAATGTTGAAATCAAGGGATTGCTTTTTCTGGAATTCATATTTCTATGAACTGAAGTTACATCTTTAATGAAATGGCAGCACAGAGTGTGTAGGTCCATTGAGTGATGGTGTATAAATGAGTCATTAAAAAGCTGATATAAGTAACACACACAATTATGAAAGTTTGCTCAACATATCTGAAAGTGGTAAACAAAATTGTCTTTGCTGAAATCTGAAGATAATTTCAAGTTATATATTTTACATTATTCTTTATAATAAAGAATGCAATTTTTGGGTTAAGGGTTAATAAGCAGGTAAATAATCCATCAAAGTACAAAAATTTCTATCCGGTAACAGCTTCTTGTCCACTGCTGTTTATGTTGTATATCAGTGTAATATGATAAAAATATGAACAAAGTGATCATTATGGTGTTTAAATTTTTAGGGTGTTTATATTTATATAAACCATTATTAGTTATATAATATAAACAATTAGAAACATCCTTGTTTTTTTATGAACACTTGAATATGTTATATGTTTATAGTTTTATCATATCACACTTGGTAAGGAACTGCTACTAAAATGTAATAAAGGTTTGGAACACCTTCTCTAACGTACAGTCTCCTGTTCTTTAGGCATTATCCACACTTGACTCGGTCTCCCTGATGTACCCCTTTTTCTACCGACCCATGTTTGAGGTCATTGAGGATGGCTGGCACTTGTTTTCACCAACTGAGGCCTTCAAAGACTTGGAATCAATGGTATAGTGTCGTGTTTTTACTCAGATATGGGTTCTGCATAATCTTTTACAGTTATTATTATATTTAGTCAAGGTTTAGGTCATATTCACACCAATTGTGTTTATGGTCTAGTCTGGTCTACGTCAGTTGGAGTGTTTTTTCCAACTGATTGGAAGAGCTTTTGCTTCACACTTTGCAAAGTTCTGCCTTCACTCTACTGAGCAGAGCAAGGGAGGTAACGGTGAGCATGTACAACAACATGCTAACTATCTACATGTTAACCCCCTTAGCCCGCCCCCCTGTTTTCTTGCCAAATTCGCATCTCGCCATGAAAGCCTTCTGAACAGACTTCATTCCATGCTATTTGCCTCATTAAGCCGCCAGCCTCATCCCTTGCTACAACTTGCAAATTGTCAGTTGTGTGCATTTCTCACTCTATAGCTCGCCAAACTTGAATCAGTGTTAGTGCTGTAGCCTAGAACACAGTCAGTCATGCTAATTCTATAGCTCGGCCACTGCTGTTGATGGGTGGGCGGCACTGACGTATGTTGGACCTAAGACTGATGCATCCTCAGTTCACTTTGTGTCTGAAGCATGAATCAACACAGGAAACCCCACTGTTTGATTGATGACTGGTTGGTTGCTCCACCTCCGCTAGCTTGGCCGGTTGCATGATACATTTAATTTGGGCTTGATGACTATTACAGTATTAGTGGTAGCTTTGATTCTGAGTTTGCGCACAAGTTTGTGAATTAGACCCAAAATGTCTAGTAAAGTAGAGTTGCATTCTCTGACTGGTGAGAAAAGGATTTTCAAAGGAATGGGTTTTAACGAAACGTCACTAATCTGTTTCGTTAGCTCGCCACCAGGTTTGCCTCTTGCCAAATTTATGACCCAAACCAATAGGGGTGAGCTAACAGGGTTTGTCTGTAGATGTTTGGTAAGCCTGATGTGTTAAATTTCTTTTTTTGTCATTTGTTTAGCTTGTGCTGTGGAGAACAACAGGTAGTTGGGTCAGGTCACTGTCAAACCTCTTCAGAGTTAGAACCAGACCGATACCATTTCCTCTGCATGTGTGATTACTGTGCTCACATTAAGCATTACTAAGGGGTCAAATGCACTACAGTTCAAACAGAATTTAAACAGACCAAAGGTTGCAGGTGTGAAAGCACCCTAACATAAACTGGGGCTTAAATGTGGGTTTTGCTTTTTATCAATTCACAGACAGATGAGTGGAGACTTAGTGAAGTGAATAAAGACTTCACCATTTGCCAGTCCTACCCATCACTGGTGACTGTGCCCAAGGACATAGACGATGACACATTATGCAAAGCTGCTGCATTTCGCCATGGTGGACGTTTCCCTGTCCTCAGCTACTACCACAAGAAGAACGGCATGGTGAGCTATTCCGTTTGGAAATTGTACGTTTGTCAAAGTTGAAGTGATCAAGAATAGCTAGGTATTTAAGGGGTTCTCTTCTTTCTCTCAGGTGATGATGCGAGCAGGGCAGCCTCTTACTGGAACCAATGGACGGCGCTGTAAAGAGGACGAGAAGCTGATCAATGCTACGCTGCGTGCCGGTAAACGTGGGTACATCATTGACACTCGAACAATTACTGTAGCCCAACAGGCTAAGGCTCGTGGAGGCGGGTTCGAACAGGAGGCCAATTACCCACAGTGGAGAAGAATCCACAAGGCTATTGAGAGGTCAGTGAGCACTGTTTACTGTAAGTTAGTCTAAGGATGGTTGTGGCAATTTAACAATATGGATCAATTAATTGTATTGCTGTAATTTTGGAACACAAGCAGACAACATTGCTTGCATTCTCTCATTCACAAAGTAGCCAAATGAAATTCGTAAAAATATTTATGCAAATTTGTACAGTAATGGAACTGAGTTATTGTTATAGTGTGTTTGACGTATGCCTAAAACAATGATAATTCATTAAATCCACCATATATGTATGACTCAACTCTTATGCTAGCTAATGTTAAACATTTAATGTTTTTGTCTTTTATTTGTAATAGGCTTGAATTTTTTTTCCGCGAATGTGTTAATGCTCTGTGATCATGTGAATATTCGATTATGTTTAAGTGCTCACCCCTAGTACAGATTTTACTGGATTTCAATGAAAGTTTCTTATGTAAATCATGTAATGGAGAGCTGTCAGAATATCCCATTTACTCTACACAATTGTGTGTGTGTTTGGTAAAAGAAAATATGAAAATGTGACTTACTTGGACAAAATGAAGGAAGGCTGTTTTTAATTGGATTATTGAATGGAATGGTTTATTGCCTCTAGCTGTATGGTAACGATAGTTTTAATTGAATTTGCCTGTAAATTGGTAACTTGCTCATTAAAATAGTAAACTACAAAAAAACACTTTTACAGCCTCACTCATGTGTAGTTCATTATCTAATGTATATTTATTTTACTGCAATTCTCCTTAACTTTAACCACTTTAACCTTCCTTTTTTTTTACAATAACATGCACTATTGGTTCTCACAGGTCAAATATTTTACAAGAGAGTTTGATTAAACTGGTGGAGGCCTGTAATGATCAGTCTAACAACATGGATCGCTGGCTTAGCAAGCTGGAGGCCTCCAACTGGCAGAGCTATGTTAAAGAGATTCTCACCACTGCCTGCCTCGCTGCTCAGTGCATTGACAGGTCAGTGTTTAGTCACTTTATTTCTCTGTCTTTGTCTTACTTGTTCTCTTTAGGATCAAGACATTCCAACAGAATATATATTGTACCTTGCATAGCAGCATGAACATGTATGGCACAATACCTTACTCCAATGACCTCTTCAACTGACTGGAATCAACCTGAGTTGCATAGTCTGGATAGTTTCCTCAACTTTCTCTTTCTTAGCTCGCTTTTCCGTGGGCAGTTATTGTCGTATCTTTTTATGAACAGTCCGATTATGTTTTCTTACTTGGTCCTGCTCCTCCAGTCCTCTTGAGACCATTTCTTTAGGAAAAATAAATTAGATCAGCAGAAAAAATAATAGAGAAAAGAGGCAGAAGAATTGCTCACTTCAAATATTGTTTACTTCAAAAAGCCGGACACTCACGGTTCTCTCGTTTTTACACTGCACGGCCTCCTGTGAGTGAGCGCTCTGCGATCGACAGTTAGGCCTCATTTACACTGCCAGTTAAATGTGACCCAATTCTGATTTTTTGCTCATATGTGACACAGATCGGATCTGTAAAAAAACGCATGCATTCGGATCTGTTGAGATCGGATTCAGGCCTCATTCATATGTGGAAATAAATCCGATATAAATCCGATATGTGCCGATGCGACTGTACTGTAAACAGGCAGTTCGGATTTTCCTAGGCGTTGAGTTCTGTACGTCATTTACTGCGATAATTTAGTACTTCATCACAGTTTGATGACGTCATGTGGAAGCGCGCAAACACAATAAACATGATTTAAGTAACTTACCCTTGTTACTATCTCCCTGGCTGTAAACATTTTAAAAAATCAACAGAGTGTAGAGAGAGAGAGAGAGAGCTGTGTAGGGAGAGACTGTGTCATATATGAGCTTCACTGTCCACTTCACTAACCAAGATGGCAATTTGAAAAGCAAATGTAGTGTGTTTGCCTGTAAAACTTGAATGCTTTCATTGAGGGGTTTTATTTTCTATTACCAGTTTTAGTTATTTGGAACTAACCAAATAATTTAATTACATTTTCTTTGTTCTCCTGTCACAAGCTTTTGACTTGTCAGATTTAAGATTTTAGTTCATAAATTTATATCTATTTTATTTGGATTTTTTCCCCATTTCACCCAGCTCTATATGTTCTACAGTCTATATATTTTTTACCAGAATATTTTTTCTAATATATGTCAGAAAGCGCTCACAATAATGTACTGAATGTCTTTATGACAAAAAGACCAAGAAACTTGCTCTTTCAATGGATGTATCTTTGATGTGGGTGTATATAGAAATATATAGAATTGTACATATTTGTGTGTGTATGTGGGTGGGGTCTCCTTCTATCTTTCATACGAATGTATAGATATCTTGTCAAACCTTAAGCCTCATCTTAAAGATAGACATGTACGTAGTTTATGAGTAATTAATTAATGTTTTCTCACTGGTAGCTCTATTCTAAGCTAATGGCTAATTACAGAATCTGTTATTGCCCTGTTTCATGCTGCACTTGCCCATTTGAGTGATAATTGCTAGCTGTTGTCTAGCCTGCAATCATCATTAAGTTCATGAAACCCTGGTACTGCTGCACGCTTTGCTGTTTTAGGTACATGGCTCATTAATGTGCTTTGTGCTAATGGGGCTTTGTATATGATAATTTTTGTGCTTTGTCATGGATTTAGTTTAATTAATCATGTCTTTTATGGAGTTGTCCCTTATATGTCTTTGACATTCTTGAAAGAGCTGAAGGATTAATGTTGCTCTATGAGAGCTGTTAAGACTTCAAAAAATATTATCTATTTTTTATATTGGTGTTTCAGCACAAAGTACTGATTTAATTGTTACTCAGCTAGAATTAATAAATGTCCTCTAAAGTAGTTTTAATATTGCTTTGTTCTGGATCTAATGCTTTTGTATTTCATTTAAGCTTAATTAAATTGCATCTGGTGTATTTTCTGTTTAAGATTAGTTTGTTCTTGAGTCATTATTTTGTTTTTGATTAGATTTTTCCCCATCTGAACCATGCATAGAACATCAAATAGACAGTGACACATATAATGAACACAAAAACACTTTGTCATTTGTTTTGTAGACTTTGGTTCTATTTGTATCTCTGTCTGTGTCCTCAGAGAGGGAGCGTCAGTGCTGGTCCACGGGACGGAGGGCACTGATTCTACACTTCAAGTGACCTCTCTGGCCCAGATCATCTTAGAGCCAGCCTGCAGGACAATCCGTGGCTTCCAGGCCCTGGTGGAGCGAGAGTGGCTTCAGGTGAGGGACATTGCTTGGTAGGGGATTTACAGCTCAAACACTACTTGCAATAACTGCTATTTACCTAAAATGAAACCGCAGTCAAGAAAACTCACGTAAAAAGTTTACACAACCATTTAAAATAGAGTAATTTGTCTTATTTTGTTTATACACAGTAATTTATATAAATACATATGGTAATTTAAAAAGCTTGTAGACTTGAGTAGAAGTTGGGAAATTTAATATTAATTAATATTTAATATTACTTAATATTATTTAAAATTTAGTTTTTTAATGTCTGAAGCAAGAAAGAAGAATAAAATAATACTTATTCATTAAACAATAATACTCTTTTATTATTATTAACAATAATGATAATAATAGTAATAATATTTTCCCTCCGTGCTTGAAACTTTTCTTTTTCTTGCGCTAGCTAAGTATTATCTAGCTAATCTAGTCTTCTTTAGCTATTTTAGATGCTCATGACGTGAAGCTGCTTGGGATCCTTGACTTACGACGTATGAGACTTAGGAAAATTTGTGGTTATGACACTGCCCCAACCCTGTTCTTTTTTTAATTGTGTGAAAAATGAATGTGAAAGTATCTTTAATAAAACACTCAAAAAATGCAGTACAGAGCCACAGGTGGGTGAATTTCTCCCTCTGACAGAGGACTGACAGAGGAATGCCCCCAGGGCAAAACACAGTAGACACTTATGTAAGGGGTTTTTGAAAAAAAATGTGACTTATGACACACCCCCTCTATAAGTAGTTGTGCGTAAACAATCTCCGAAAGGGAACATAATGGCGCACACACCAGCCACAAAACTAACACCACTGATCAGTAAAATGAATCTCTAACAATGGCAAATTTTAAAAGATAGTCAGTTGTTGAATCTTGAAAGATCTGCTAGGATCTTGTTGTCCGAGGTCTTGTGTATTAAATGCCTTTATGGTTCAGATCTGTTTTTACAGCGTGAAGGGACCTACATAATATTTTTCAGGTTGTGTTCCTGTGGCTGCCTGGTGCTCATATTTCTTAATGCTACAGTTTTCTTATTTATTTATAGAATCATCTATAGTTATAATTGTTATCATGAACCCATATAAACCTTTTTTTTATTCTTTACTGTTTTTTACTGTGCCATAAAACGTCAGACAAGCACATGAAGATGTTTAATCTTACCAGAGTTTTCAGTTGAATATTGTCTGAAGTGATACCGAGTGACTGTTGATCTCTGTTACCTGCAGGCAGGCCACCCGTTCCAGCAGCGCTGTGCCCAATCCGCTCATTCGAATGGTAAGCCCAGGAGCGAGGCACCAGTGTTCTTGCTGTTTTTGGACTGTGTGTGGCAGATCCTGCGCCAGTTCCCTTGTTCTTTCCAGTTCAACGAGCACTTCTTAGTCATGCTTTTTGAGCAATCTTACGCATCTCAGTTCGGCACCTTTCTGGGAAACAGTGGCGCTGAGAGGTCAGTGGCTCATACCTGCAGTTGTCTGAATTTGAGCTAAGGATTTCTGACCACCTGTATCTACTGTTTGGTCTGTGACTTTTGAAATGTCTCTCATTCATTTTCTTTCAGTCTCTCTGTAGAACTGTAATTTTCATGTTTTTACATTATCATTCCTTATTTTAATTATTCATTATCATTCCTTATTTTAATTATTCATTATCATTCCTTATTTTAATTGTTCATTATCGTTCCTTATTTTAATGTCTATGCATGCCTTCTTTGCCACTGCTTTAACTTGACATATCACAAAATAACATGATATAATTTGAGGAAAACAATATCACATTAAAATTGTTAAAATCATTTTTAGTTTTTAGGGGAACATGTGGTCCTCAAACCAAGGATGACATTTTGGATAATTTGAAACTTTTTTCTAAAAAATCATTCTACGTTGAGAACAAACGTTAACATGGCATTTCATGGCAAATTTTAAAGGTGAATTTATTTTTTATGAGTTTTACATACGGAGAGAAAAATAAAGACAATAGCAAAATTAAACAGATCAACACTAACTGTAAATTAAAATGCAGATATCTCTGTAGAGTCATTTTCATGTCATTTATAAAACATTTGTAAACAACTGTACCCAAATA
>JBBIGC010000152.1:8852427-8880582 GCA_037576955.1 Lepidarchus adonis | reverse complement strand
GTGTGTTTAAAAATCATTTATATTGTTTAGGTTACTAAACCACATGAATTTAGGCAGCATTTCACACAAAAATAGCAGTGCTAGCAACTGTAGCAGCTAGCAACAATAGCTAACAGCTTAGCATAAACAGAAATTAGCTGTCATAGGGCATTTGGAATTCTCTTAATGTGACAATTATCTAAATTTTTACACAGGTCCCTTTATCTACTCCGACATTCTGGACTACAAGAACTTACGTGAGATTGTGGTCAACAACCGCATCACCTGGTTGGTGCATTACAGTGCCCTCCTTAGTGCAGTTGGGGAAGCTAACGTGGCATTAGCCCGTGCTGTCAACATAACTGGTGCGTCTGCATGAAATTGATAGCATTCCTTCTGATAATGGCTTTAGCACACATTACTTAACATAAATTAACCCTTTAAACTGCAAGTGCACATGTAAGCTTTACTTTCTTAATCATAGCTACATAACTTACAGATTAGTTTTGTAGTAATTATTCAATACTAAGTCAGTAATAAATACTGAATCGTATATGTAATATGATTTTATGTTTCCAGGTCTTCACAACATCCTTGACATTGCAGCAGAGCACGGCCTGCGCCTATTTGTTCCCAGCACCATCGGTGCCTTTGGCCCCACATCCCCTAGGAACCCAACCCCTGACCTGTGTGTGCAGAGACCTCGCACCATATACGGTGTCTCAAAGGTCCATGCTGAGCTAATGGGGGAGGTGAGTGTATCATGTCACAGAACCATGTCCTCAGCCAAGGATATCATCTACCATAGTCTCACTTGCCCTCTCGCTTTCTTTTCATCACAGTACTATCACCACCGGTACGGCCTTGACTTCCGCTGCCTCCGATATCCCGGGATTATCTCTGCAGACACCCAGCCTGGTGGTGGCACAACAGGTATTGTCGCCTAGCAACAAATTCACTCTGTATTCTTTAAAAGGTCCCACAAAAGAACATGCAGTGCATTTGGGGTAAATGAGATGAGTTTGAAGAACATCTTTTATGTTTTATTTGTTATCATTTGACTTTAAAGTTAAAAATAAAGAATTTTCACATAATGTAAAGTTTGTAAACATGTCATTTTTTTCTATTTAGCCATCCGCCATTTTTAACTCATGATTAGGCCTCAATTAACTGTAACATACATCAGGCAGCTCTGCACAAGTATTTTTAACTGTGCTAATAACATGCAGCCATATTGCAAATTCAGTTCATACCTTCACGCCTCTATGAGGAGAGCAGATGTTTATCACAGACGAAAAATCCTTGGTACGTTTAATGAATATTTGTACATAAAAGCGATCCTAAGCCCTGGCCTGTTTTTGCTTTGTAGATTATGCCGTACAGATATTCCATGATGCTGTCAAGACAGGCAAGTTTGAGTGCAACTTGAAGCCGGACACGCGGCTACCCATGATGTACATTGATGACTGTTTACGCGCCACTCTTGAGGTGATGGAAGCACCAGCTGAGACGCTGTCCATGCGTACATACAACATCAATGCCATGAGCTTCACTCCTGAAGAACTTGCTCAGGACGTCAGGAAGCAGCTCCCTGACCTGCAGGTCACTTACGAAATTGACCATGTGCGACAGGCCATAGGTAAGACTCATGCCACTGCTACAGTATTTCATTCTGACCGTAAAGTCACACTTCAGTTCTCACCCTTATTGAATGATGTTTAAATCTGGACTTGGTGTCTTGTTTCTGCAGCTGAGAGCTGGCCAATGAACTTTGATGACACCAACGCACGAAAGGACTGGGGCTGGAAGCATGACTACGACCTGCCCGAGCTGATTCAGACAATGCTCAACTTCATCGGCTCGGAGTCACGGGTCGCACAAGCCAACTGACTTCACTCCAGAGAACGGGAGCTTGCACATACACATTGTAAAGACTGATTGCTTTAGAGAAGGGAGATCCATGGTCTGTAAATAATCATTTGCTCTCTCTCTGTCTCTACTGTGTCTTTTGGAAAGACCCTGCTTGGCTAGAACGCACTGCCAGGAATGTGAAAATCTTTGATCGTTTGAATAGGGTCTGCTATGCTTCCTCTTCCCAGAGAAGGGAGAGTTGTTTATCTGGCCGGTCTACTGTATCAGTGATCTACAGCTCAGCTGGGGGGCCCTCGGGACGGGTGTGGGCCCTTCCAGAGCCTCTTGTACTTGGTGTTCTGTATCTTCTTTCAGCCTGTATTCTCTAGGCAAAGCAAACCAAATGGCTATATCCTTCAAATCAACGGCAGCTGTCTATTTTTGAGTGCTCAGTCACTTCACTCCCTGAAGTGTTTTTCCCCCCAAAGATCTTTTGTATTTATCTTTTCAACAAAAAGTCATTATTTTCTAAGCAATTTGATTCATAGACCATAATTGGTGGTTAGAATCCATCAACAAATAAAAAAGAGAACTACAAGAAGGGGCTTGTTAAATTAATTTCCTTCAATAAAGGAAGTGAAATAGCGAATGATGAAAGATATTGTGTAGATCTAAAGGGGGAAATGGAATCATTTTACTCTTGACTGCTTTTATTTTTGTGCACTATCTTAGTTAGCTTGCTAACAAACAAATGCGATTATTGCACCATAGCTATTTGAACTAATTTCTTAAATTATTTGTTTTCCATTAAAGGGTTTATATATATGTTAATATGGCTTTTACTAAAATATTAGTAAAGAGCATTTTCTTTGCTTATGAAAACATTTTACTGAGAACAAAATAAAGCCTTTTTTCCAAGTATGCTGGAGTAAAATTGTGTGAATTTGATTAATTTACTGTATTTTGTCAAATTGACTAGTTCTAATTTATCCATTTCTTTTTTTTTATTCAGAAAAGCAGTTGCTGTGTTTGCAGCTAGAGTTCTAAAAGCATGTGTTGAACATCATGCAGCAACAATATAACACAGAACAGCGATAAGTGCTTATTTACTAACATGGTCCATAAATCTGATTGTAAAATATTCAATATATACACACAGCTACAGCCACAATTATTACCGTAATACCTGTTGTAAAGATTAGTAAACAGAAAAAAAATGGTGTGATAGCTCATGCTGAAAAAAATAGAAAGTTCCTATGTTTAATTTAAATAATATGTAAAAATTATATATATATAATAATATATTCCTGAATTCTGTACCTTTTCAAGCACCCTTTGAGTTTTAGAGTTTTAAATATACTTTATTTACTTTTTACAATTTACAATATATACACAAACCAAAAAAAATTACATAAACATTTATAATCCACTTCAGTTATTTCATATAATTTTTACATTTCTTTCTTTCATTACTTATTTATTTTATTACATTTTCTATGCTCTAAAGAAAAAAGAATTTTTTTACAATTACATAAAGGATAGTAAATCCCATCTTAATACCAAACTTTTACCATTTTTTCCTTTTTAATGTATTAATACTTTGTTTTATTTTCACTTTCAATATAAGTATGGTTTATAGACATCCTTGACTTAGAAATCCATAATTGATGTTCGATTGTACATATGCAAATCCAGAAAAAATACGTTTTTCATACTTTTTTATACAAATTAAACTTAAACAAAAATATATATAAAATATATGTTGTCACCTCCCTTTGAGAGTCAAGCCAAGAACCTGTTTAAAGTGGTAGAGAGCTTAAAATAAATAGCTAGATATGGTTCAAGCAGCACTTTAACTGCTCTAAGCTTTTAAGTACTTAAGATTTACTGTAAAAAATCGATATGATAAAGTAACAATGTCACTTAAATTTCTGTTCATGTTTTAGTATCTCGTGCTTTAAGTCGTATTAAACTCATGCTGAATCTCCTTGCTCTCTACATGGTGCACTGTTTAAGTTTCGGATTTTACACCCAATGTCCTCTATTGAACTATGAACATGTGCAGGATTTGGGCAGAAGCTTTATTATGATTCCTACATAGTGCGCAACAAAAAGTAATTTGAGTTCCAGTGTGAAAAAGGGATGTACAATGTTATTAGCTTATTGCTAATATGAGATAGAGGTCAAATAGCAGTGCCAACATTAACTGACAATGATGGTGAGGAAATAAACTATATGTAAAGCACTGGACATTGCTATATTTGACAAACTACCTTTCCTAGCAGCTGTTTTATTGCTAATATAATTAAAATAACCGTCTTTCCCTATAAAAACAGGTGTTGTAATTTGCCAATCCTGTTAACCCATATTATTTGAAAATGGAACATAATGTAGCTGAGAGATTTTATTGTTTTATGAATTTCATGCCAACAATACATTTAACATTTGTTCATGGGAAAATACAAGACTGGAACGAGGAGCTGAATAATAAGGATAAAAACTCCTCTCTCGAAAATAAAGATGGCGAGGTGTTCACCACTATGAGAGTTACTGTGCAGGCAGAATAACATAAACTAGCTAGGATTTCATCATCTACAGTGTAATATTTAAACAATTAGACAAAAAGGATGATCTGTATGCAAAGGACAAGGCCAAAAACCAGATGGTAGTGATCTTCTGAGCTGCAGGCAGAACTGCATTAAAACCAGATACAGTTTTGTAATGAAAATCACTAACTGAGCACAGGAACTGTTCCAAAATTCAGTGTTGCATCCACAAATTAAAAAAGAGAGTTTACCACACAAAGGCTAAACCATGGAGCACTACTGGTCAAACATTTGTGAAAACCCAGACTTTAGTTTTTAGTGTCTGTCTTTGTTTCTCGTCTTTTTTTCTCCTTTCTCCATAGTGATATACAGCTCTACTCCCTTCAGTACAGTATTGTGCTAATGATGCATCAGAGGGTGTAGGAGCAATGTCTTCCAGCTCTGCTTTTGTTTAGACGGAGTTTGAAAGTCATCAGAAGAAACTGGTTGGGGAACCTGTTAGAATTGTTTGCATTAAAGTTTGAGGCTTAATTTATTTACATTGCTGGAGCAAAGCTGGAAATCATCTACTAAATTCTTTGGGAAAATATGTTTATCTATGAAATTTACAAGTTATTACAGGTCACTGTAATCAAACCGCTTAGATTTCCAGTCAAACTATAAAAATGTATAGTGTAGAAACTGGAAATGGACCTGGAAAATTGTTATATGTTCTGATAAATTAATACACAAAATTATTTCTGGAAATTATTGATGCCGCATGCAAGGCCAAAGAAAAGAGGGACCATCTGGCCTGTATCAGTGCACATGGTATTGGCAGCTCGCACATCTGGGAAGGCCCCATTAAAGCTGAATGATATACAGGTTTTGGAGCAGCACATGCTGCAGTTTTTTCAGGGAGGGGCTTAATTATGTCAGGAAGCCAAACCACACTCTCCACATGTTACAACAGCATCCACTGCTCTGTACATTAGCATAGCATCACATGCAGCATGTCATAACTGTTTGGAAATGTGTTGCTTACATCAAATTCTAAACAAGCCTACAGTCATAAAACATTAATTTGTCATAAAAATGTGAACTGATCTTCATTTAAGTCAAGGGTATTGACAAGCAAAATGTGCCTAAAATAATTGCACAAACATTTTAACGTTTTCATGTCTTTATTGAGAAAAACCATAAACAACTCATATTGCGCATGGAAAAAGTATGTGAACCCTTGAGTTATTGACCTCAAATGCTAATTGCAGTCAGGTGTTAGGACACCTGGAGGCTTGTTATGAAAAGGAGTTTGGAAATATGGACCAGAGCTACTTTGACTGATGAAAACCACTCTTTTTTTTGCTTCACACAAGAAGAATACACTAATGTGAGCCATGTCACAGTCAAAAAGAGCTTTAGGAATATTCAGAATCATTGATTTACATGAAGTTGGAAAGAGTTACAATTAAGCTGCTGCTTACTGAAAAGAACATTTCTGCAAGCCTGTCTAAGGTCGAATTTTTTTTTTTGCTGCACACTTCCCTTACGAAGAAAATGGGAGTATTACACTTCCATTCTTCTGGACAGATAATAACACATTTGCTTAAGTCTTGTCATGCTTGAAGACAAAGAGGCTGTGTTTAACTGGGTTACTTTTAAAACTTTGAAACATTTAAGAATCTGAGAAAACATTTTTACTGCACTTTGTCACACTTGGAAACAAAGGCGCTGTATTCTCTCCTGGTAATGAGATAAATATGGTTCGAGTCTGACCTTGTGCTGCAGTTTGCTCTATGGGGGTGAAAGTTTTGCTTATAATTAAATAAAAAGACCAAATTATATTATCAAAGACCAATCTGTATTGATTATGAATATGTCTCAAGTCAGGCATTGATCAGATAATGGAATATACCCAATTTATCAATGAAATATAATCTAAATACTTAATCATGTATTGATAAATGATGTACAGATGTACAAATATTAATTATAATAGTCAGACATTAGAAATATACCTCAAAATATACCATATATATGCTCATAAATCATTTATATGCTTATACTCATTGATTAGCATCCAATATAAAACAAATCATAACAGTCATCAATTAGCTGCTCATTGATTAGCTGCACAATATACCATACACATTAGATGTCCAAAGAATATGACAGAGCTAAAGCAGTTCTGCCAGGAAGAATGGACACCTGAGAAGATTACTCCTGAACAATGTGCAGGTCTTATTCACAGCTGCACAAAGCACCTGGTTGAGGTTATTGCTGCCAAGAAGTGGTCAACCAGTTATTAATTCCAAGGGTTCACAAACTTTTTCCACTACCGATTTCTGGTTGTTCTCAATAAAGACATAAAATATCAGAATTTTGTGTTATTATTTCAGGCATATTGTGTTCATCAATAATCTTGACTTAAATGAAGATCAGATAACGTTTAATGACAAATTAATGCATCAAGGCCAGATTGAAGTTTACCAGGGAGAATGGAGACAAAGACCAGAGCTTCTGGAATAATGTTCTTTGGACAGATGAGTCTAAAATGTAATTATCTGGACACCAGAACAAAGGACATGTCTGGTGTAAACCAAATACAGAATTCCAGGAAAAGAACCTTATACCATGTGTGAAGCATGGTGGAGGAAGTGTCATTGAATTTTGAATTCTACAGTGTGCTTGAACATGTGAGACCATCTGTAAGAACATTAAAGCTGACAATGACCCAAAACATACCAGTAAATCCACCAAGGACTGACTGAAAACTAAGAAATGGAGAAAAAAAGCCCAGATGTTAATCCCATTGTGACTTGAAACGGGCTGTACATGTAAACAGGGGTTCTCAAACATCTCACAGCTTAAAGAATTCTGCATTGAGGAGTGGGGTAAACTTTCCTCATGCTGCTGTCAGAGCCTGGTAGATGCTACAAAAAGCATCTCACTGTGGTTATTTCAGCTAAAGGGGGCAACACTGGCTATTAGGGGGTAGGGTATGCTAATCTTTTTCTCATTCAGAATACAAATTTTTTGTTATCTTTTTTTTTTTATCAATAAATCAAAATTATTTTAGGTTGTTGACCTACAATTAAATCACTTTCTGTTCTAGAGATAAAACATTCTGTGAACATTCCTTAATAAAGAACTGAACATTTCATGGGGTAACTTTTTCACATGACTGTGTAGTCACACATAAGCAATGTTTTACTGTGATTTTATCAAACAAGTTTTTTTTTGGCCCAGTGCTTTCTGAGAATTCTGCCATTCACGCAGGATAATAATCTTTCTAAAACAAGTTTGCTTGTACATATGGTTCCAAAAACAATTTAGAACCATATCATTATGTGATGGTTCTTTAGGTTTTTAATATTTATACTAACATTTTAAAGAATGTACTTTGATGGCCTGAACTTTCGAGTATGAATTGGGTTCAATGCAAATAGATTCATAGACAACTTGGACCATGAAAATGATTTGAACCAAAAGTCTCTATTTATCTGCATATTAAATGCATCTTGGGTTTGTTTAACAGGTTCTGCTTTGTCATTTAATTTGTTACTTCACCGTGTTCCAGAGATAATGGGGTGCACTGTTTTTAATGTTTTTCTTTGAAGAAAAACAATGTCATTGTTGCACACGTATAGTAACTTCATTGTTTCTCAAGGGCAATGATTGTATAGACTGCAGTGGGTTACGTAATGATGGTTCCACAGCATATGGATGTAAGATGTGGCCTTTTTCTCATCATTTTTGCCAAGATTAATACAGGCCAACAGATAAGATTCCTGTCATTATGTAAGTATCTCAAAAGCTGCCAAACTACATGTGACTAATTGTGTGACGTAATAAGGGACAGTGACTATAAATAAGCTAAAACAAATCTAAAATCAAACTTGTGTTAGCTTGCACCAACGTTTCAAAAGTTTTTGAAGAATCATAGTTGCTGGGACTTGTTTCTTTGGCCTTCTTTTGTAAGTTCTTTGAATGGTCGGAAACGGTCGGACAGTATGCACTTGCCGAATAGCGAGACCACTTGGCAACAAACTGAGAGAACCTCTTTGGCATGTGTAACATGAGAAAGGTAATGCAGACAGGAATCAGTCTGCTTCAACCTTTACTGCCAAGTGAAATGCCACGTCATATAAACACGTGAGCCTGTGACCAGGGAACACAAATAGTCTTGTTTGTCTTCAGTGTTGCTAAATGTGAGCAACCGTGTGATGTGTTACTGGTTTACACAAGATCAGAAGATGTGTTTAGAAATCCTGGAATTTTTTCTCTCAGCTGCTGAACAAAATCCAGACAGAAGCGATAAACAGCATTAATATCAGTTTTGAGACTTGCATCCTCCTTTGATTCTCTCTTATTTTGTCTTCAACGTGTTGCTCTAAAGAAATGTAGTCATTTTAAAACAGACTAGTTAATAAAATAGAGAATCGGTAGCTTTGCTTACAGATTTAACCTCTGGAACCGGCCATTTGACCATTTAAAACTGACCCTATTTACCAATACCAGTAATTATTAAAATATATTAAATTGCAAGACTGCTACATGGTAATAGCAGATTCCTGCTCAGATTAGGCATCTTATGTGATTTTCATTGATTTATAATGATACGATTTTAAAGAGCTGACACATACCTACAGTATGTTTAAATGTTCAACAGTGAAAGAATGCTGTAGATCCTAGACTGCAGTAGTTTCCTATCATTTATTCTTTAATAAAAGTTTAAAATACCAACTATGTTCAAATTTGATTAGGAACCAAACACTGTAAGTGATCTAAAATGAAATGTGTTGTTTTCACATACACCAAATGTTGGGAATTTTCACTATTGAGGTTTAGACGATGATCCCTTTCTTCACCCCTAGAGAAAGGCAATGCAACTCAGAGTTCATTCGACAGCACTGTGTGAGAGAAGCCGTAAATCACAGTCATGATTCATATACTCTCATTAATTCTGCTTTTCCATGAGAGTTACTGTCCATTCAATCTTAGGGCGTTTCATTTCATTCCATGAAAAATGCAAAAAAGAAAAAAGCTATATCAAATACTGCATACTGGAATATTTCTGAGACTGTCTATGTGAGTCTTTAAAATAATTTAAACATTTAATGTTGTTTTTATGAGTAGGATCTCCAGTCCAAAGGTGGAACTTAGACACATTTATTGTTTTTTGATGTGAATGATGGCAAACCAAAATACAAACCCCAGAAAAGCAGAGATCTTTTGTCGGAAGCAATATTTAAAAAATAATAATAATCAAACGTGCAAGTTGTAAATTCAACAGACAAAAGTACAAAGAAATGATGCTTAACCATTTTGGCTGATGAATTTTTATTATATTTTGTAAATATAAAGCATTTAAAATTTAAGTCTGCTTTACTATCAAAGGCTGGGACAGTGTAACATAAGATATAAGTACATACAATATAAAATGTAGAGATATGTATAGAATATTATGTTTAAATATTCTACAATAAGAAGGTGAACTGGTAACAGATGGAAGTTTAAGAGATAAACAGGGGCAGCCATGGCCTAATGGTTAGAGATGTGTGTTTGTGGCCGAAGGGTCATGGGTTCGAGTGTGTGGGTGTTGGACGGGTACAATAAAGCATTTTAAATGAATTTGTAGTCTTTCTGAGAGTAGATGGGTCATACCTCCCCAGTTTGAGCCAAACTTAATGAGGCCATTGTCAGTCAATTTATTTCCCAGTGTATAATTTCAAAGGATTAATTTTTTTATTACCATTTACAGTTCATGATATTGTGAAAAGATTCAGAGAATCTGGAGAAACCTTAATGTTGGCCAAGGCCTGAATCCACTGTTGAATGAAAAAATGCTGCTTGAGAACGAATCATGCTACTGTGATAACACTCTTGAGCGCTTCAGAAAGTCATTATCATTTACCACAACCCACTGCTGCATTAAACTTTTGCATGAAGAAAAAGCCATACATCACTTCAGAAACACTGCTGAGTCAGAAAGACATTGGTACCATTGCAGATGTGTGAATTGGGATTTTAGAGCAACATATGCTGCATGTGATACAGTTGTAAACATGCCGCTGTCCCAACTTTATTTATTTATTTATTCTTTTTCCAATTAAAAAAAAAAGAGTTTTTGTAGTTTATAGGTTTATTATAAAACATTAGGCACAGTATTATGGAATGTAGGACATGTAGGGCAATGCCAATATCAAACATTTTTAATATGGGCATGTACCTGTATTATTTTATCCAGTATTGTTTGAGTGAAAAGTGGCTGTTTTAGCATAAAGTAGAGTCCGTGGTGCCCCAACCTTTTTGAATGTGTAGTATACATCAAATTTTACATTTGTTTATATTTGCAAAATTCAAATTGAGTTGGTCAGTGAAAATATTGAAAATGTATACTTTTGCACAAAAAAAGTTGTTAAAAGAATAAACAAACCACAGATTCTTTTTTATTGCTGTTAGTGTTCAATTGACCAAGTCACCTTTGCATGAAAGAGTAGCATGACTTGGGCTATTGTTCTGGTTTCCTGGGTAATGCATAAGCATTAAGTCAAACACGCTCTTACATAACCTTATATCTCCACCCATACACAAGGCCTGTTGCGTGATCTCCATATACACATTGTTTATAGGTGGGATTTTAGGTCTCCAGGCTCGAAGAACCTGAGTTTCTTAAAACTGGTTTGAAGAGTCTGAATAGTTTTCCTGTAAAACAAGTAGCGGGAGTTTTGAGTCCCAGTCACAAACATGGGGGAAATCGCTTAAACTAGAAGAAAGTGCCAGGATATGCATTTTCATCTGTGGTTCCTGGTTGAGCATGTAATGTTATGTAAGGTCGTCTTGTGTGGACACACCTCTCAGCTTTCTAACCAATAGGAGAGGCTGAGAATACAAGCCCCTGTTTGAGGATTAGATGTCAGGGTATGCAGTGCAGGAACTGAATGGGCTCAGTATAAACAGGGCTGCTGGTTTGAGAGGGAATGCCAAAACACTGTGCCGCAGCTGTTTTCCATTCTGTAACCCGTTACTGTGAGAACTCTGCTCTTATAACAGTTTCCCACTAATTTTAAGCACATCCAAAGTACCATCTGTGATAAAATACTCTGGTGTATTGAAGCAAAAGACTTTTTCTTAGCAATTTATTTGCAAAGACAGACAACATCCATTTGCTACAATTGTTTGTTGGAAATCTGCAGGATTGGCCTCCCATCAAAAAAACATTTTATGGTGACAGTAGACAATAATCTCTAGATCATCTGCCAGAATTCGTACAATACATCACTGCTGTAAACAAATTTACTATCACCTTTGGTCAGGTTTGTGATTTTACTGGAAAAAACTAGCGTGGAAGTGTATGTTTGTTGCTACAGATTCTGACAAATTTGAGGTCATGGATGAATAACTAGTAAGGGTTTGATTTCTGAGTGTGAAAAACCATAAAAGCTCAACACATTTCACAAACATTCTAATATAAAGGTTCAAATTAAGAAAGATGTATTAATTTGACTACTTTATTATTTATTTATTTTAAAATTTGATTATGTTACCTGGTTGGTGATGTTGACTATAATGCCTGGTTACTCCTTTCAGTTCTCTGTTATTTATATACTGATGTAGGATATGTTCTGGCTGAAGTAAAGTTAATATATCTGTATTAAACTGCCTCTGCGTCAGCCAGTAGTTACCTTTAACATTAGAGAATTCATTTATTAACATATTGTAATCAGAATGTATTTAATGCGTGAGTTTTTGAAACAGAATTGAAATTTATGTACATTAATACTCCCCTTTGTGTTTCTATGAAATGTCACTATATAATTGTCTTGCAATACATCGATCAATGCAAAAATTGCTGTATTGTGATATTATCGTTATCATCATATCGTATCATAATGTATGAATGTTAAATAATGTTTATCCAGTTTGCTCTATGATGTGTTCTCTGTGCCACCACATCTCCACCCAAACACAATTTTAAAAGTGTATTATTTTAAAACTTTTGTTATGGGGTCATTTTAAGCAAGCACTTATTTGTATTAAATACTAAGTGGTCCAGCATTATTTTGTGCAGCTGAGGTGTGTTACTATTATCAACTCTTGTTCTCATTAGTAAAACTGGCAAGTGCCAAGATCCTAAAAGAGATTACTTAAATGACGTATAGGCTATTGATATAACAGAACCTTATCACATTCTTATTTTTCATACTCATATCATTTCAACAAATGTTTTCTGTGCTAATATTATTCCAAGAGCTCACAATAGGTAAAATGTGTTATGACTGACGATGCAAGATTTTCTGAGCACAGGACAGATAAAATTTATCATAACAGCCTGGTGTAAGGGTATTCAAGGTTACAGTTAGAGGTGTGCTCAGTAACAGCTCTTGGCACAGAAACTGTCAAACAGTGCCTTTTCCTGCTGTGAGAAAATGTTTCTGTGTCATAAATTTGCACTTTCGAGGTATTATGATGGTCAGTTGTTCTGCAAACTAATTTTGGGTCATTTTGCCAATGCAGTGGCAAACAGTGCAATTTTTTTTGCCATTAAAGAATGGACATTTTTGCTATTTTAAGACAATACATCCGCTTTGAAGGTTTTCGAAGATGTTACAACATTTTATAAAGAAAAATAATGAGCAGAATTAGCTTAGTTTGGTAACACATTGATGTTTTTGTTCTGAATTTTCTTTTCTATTTTCTTTTCTGTAACACCATTGACTACATTCAACAATAATACGACTTGACTTTCTATTTGCGTTGGAAATTAAACATGTAATGCAACAAATACTTGAAAGTCACATATCAGGCTCAACAGATGTAACATTAAATATGTAAGTTTATTCCAAACAGTAATGAGGTAGCACACTTTGTGTAACCCAATCTTCACACTAAAGATACAATTGAAATGAGTAGGCATGAGTAACATAGTATTCATTTATTTGTTTATACTGTATATACTGTGTATTTTCAGTATAAGCACACACACACACACACACACACACACACACACACACACACACACACACACACACACACACACAACAAACAAAAAGGTGAAAGGTGAAACCTTTCAGCAGCAATTACTGAAACATAAGTACAATAGTTGTTACAGTAAATCACAACAGATACTTAAAAATGTCCCAAACTTAAAAACTCGCTTCATGTTACACAAAAAACACAATTGACAGATTAAGTATTTTGTCTATATCTTAATAACAGACTTCCCAGTAATGTGTTACCCATACAAGAGCAAGCTACTTTAAAAATCTCAAGCAAAGTTTTATCATTAAAATTACAATAATAAAAATTAAACACTTACCGGTAAATACATTCAAAAAGAAGAATTATCACCATTTGTTTTAAGTTAATTTAGAAAAAAAAAGCGTGCTACAGTGTAGTGAAGACACATTTTGTATTTTTAAGGTTTAAGGGCTTCAGTTAACTTTGAGAACTTTAAGTACTGTCTACGGAAAATGAAACGCTACAATTTTGCCCTCTAGTGTTAAACGGTTGCATATGATTTTACAGCCTTCGATAAATTAATAATATAACTTTTAAAATATGCACGCACATGCTTTAAAATTGTATATATGACTATAATATATATTTATTATTAAAAACGTACATTTTGAATATTGATAACGTGTGGTTCTGATCTTTCAGTCAGGCAAAAGAAAGGACACCTGGTCGATTCGTCCACGTGGTTAAGGACCCCAGGATGTCCATGCTTGCTGAACGTGAGTTAATACATTTCTATACTTAAGTTTTGAGTTTTAATTGTTTGTCTTGTTTTATTACCAAAGTAGACAGCGTGAGTGAAAAAAGACTTTGCTTGTAGTGGCATGTTTTAATCGCTTCAGTTTCATTTAAAAGTCTAATTCATTAACACTGGCCATGCGTTCAAGTTAGCAAATGCTAGCTAGCAGTCGTGCTCTGGTTGCAGCTCTTGAGCATTTATGTGCGCTTTAGAGTGTCTAGTTATTAAACCACTAAGGCACAGAAGCCTTAGACAAAAAAGTCAGATTTGGAAAGGACCGACGCGCAGGCATTAAGTTTAAAGGAAATTTAACAAGGAGGCCTCCCTAACTGCTAATTTCTTAGTGCCAGATATCACAACATACTTGTCTTGTGGAGTCCACGGTTTGACAGATCAGAGCAGTATTGACATCACGAGTGGGACCTACACAATATTAGGCTGGAGTTTTTGTTGTTCAGGCTCAAGAGTGTATGTAATGTAGTATCTCAACTGTGAATGAGTTTTAATCATATATTTTAGACTGAAATTGAAAAACTATCAAAAAGCAATGTCTCAGGCATTGGGCAGCATAACCTTTTGTGTAATATTCTTGAGATTTAGTGGCAACAAATCTTTTAAGGTGTGTGGTTCCTTTCACCACTGTTGGGAACAATTCTAACTCTCTATAATTCTTTATTTTCAAGAAAATCGCGTTTCACATTACGTTGATTAAGTGTTAAAAACACAATTCTGCTGGGCCTCCCTGACTACAATATCACATCACACCCCTTAGACCAGGTGTTGAACTCCTGTCCCGGAGGCCAGTGTCCTGCATTGTTTGATGATTTCCCTGTTTAGACACCTGGTACAAGTCGCCTGTTAATTGCCAGGCTGAGTGAGTGTGTTTGAGGAGGGAAAACCTCCAACTGTGCTGGATTACCGGCCTCCAGGAGCTGAGTTCGACACCCCTGCCCCTGACTATGGGTTATCAGTATTAGTTCTAGGATCAAGGTTGCCTTTGTAGTCTGATACCAAATAATAATGCCTATAATAACAATACCAGTTCTAATACTGAAACATTAACACACATTTGTCCAAATAAAAGTGAAATTCTTTGTGAGTTCTACAGAAAGCAGTGAATGCAGAATGCAGACACCAGAACAGTTTATTTGATGAAAGCATTTGCTTTAACATTAAAAGGCATGTCGGCTTCAATAACATTTTATTGGAGTGAAATGCTTATCACTATAATCTGATGCTACAGAGAATTATGTGTATGTGTGTCTGCTTCAAAAGCGAACAGGACAAGTTAGTGTTTTTTTTATTTTCTGCAGAAGTTTTTCAGAATCATAAACACAGTCTGTTCTGTAAAGATATTCACTTTACTGCTAAACGCATTTGGATACCACGTTCTGGTGTGGGCACCACTTCTCTAATAGAAATGCTGGATTTGGAAGGAATCACCTCTCTCATTATTCTGCCTATTCCAGTTTGTGTTATTTCCTTAGACACTGTTTTTTTCTGCAGACTTTGGGGGTTGTCATATATACTCGATGGGGTTTTAGTGACATTGAGATCTAGTCTGAACCAGCTTGAGTTACAGTTACATGATGGTTGGTTTACTGAGGCTAATCGCTGCTGAATGCTGTGTTGTTTTTTATTAAGCTCGCCGCAAGCAAAAGTGGTCTGTGGACCCGAGGAACAGTGCATGGAGCAATGATGAGTCCAAATTTGGCCAGAAGATGCTGGAGCGAATGGGCTGGTCTAAAGGAAAGGTAATGCATTGATTACATTGTCACTTTACTGTATGAAATGACCATTTTAGATTTGACTTCTTTTACTTGCTCAAGTTTGACAAATGATGGTGGTTTAATTTGGGTTTTAATGGTTCATTCTTTTCATGGTTCGTTTCAGTCCTTGATTTGTGAACCTTGTTTCAGTGTGTATCATAATGAAGCTTTGGGGAAATAAAAAAAGTTGTCATTATTAATATGTTAAATTATATCCATAAATGATTCATAGGGAGTTTGTCGTCTTCTTTTTGTCAGCTCCCCTGTTGTTCCTTTGTTACTATTTGTAGTTGTGCATGTTTTCTTTTTCACAATACTGTCAGAACTAAGTTTCAGCAGTGCTTAGTTAAAAGTAAATCTACTTAACTGCTAATAGGAGTAAGTACTGCTAGCAACTGCTGGTAAGTAGTGCCACCTAGTGAAAAACATCGAGCACATTTCTAGCCTACATGTAGAATTGAAAACAATGACTGTACCACTACCACATTTTTTAAATTATTTATAGATGATGCTTCAACTGACATGTTTCAATTGCTTAAGCTGCAATGCATTACAGTATATTTAATTATAATGTTCAGTTCAGATCTGTATTATATGCAGATTAACATTGGGTCAACATTACAGTGAAATGTGTTAGACAAGAAGAAACCGTAAACTCAACAGTAAGAGCATGTAAATACAATGAAAAAGTTCTCTATATGTTCAAGTTTGAAAAAGAGAACAAGAATACAAGGGAACACGAAAGGTAAATGTGAGGTATACGTCTAATATACATCACTTTCTATTATTTACAGTTGGGCAAAAAATATTTTTATTTATATTTAGTCAGCAACCAATTGTGCAAGTTCTCCCAGCAGAAACTGCTACACTTTTACACAGAAAAGTAACTTGTGGTGCTTGTTTATTTGCTAGGGTCTTGGCAAAAGTGAACAGGGTGGCACTGAACACCTCAAAGTTAAAGTGAAGAACAACACTTTGGGTTTAGGCACCGCAAACAACCATGAGGTGAGATCTTTTATGAATCTTCTGTGAATTCTGATTCCTACTTTATCCTAAGCACTTAATTATGTCCCTAATATTCATTATTAGAATAAACATTTAGGCTTATTGTGTGTTGTAGGATAACTGGATTGCGCACCAGGATGATTTTAATCAGCTTCTAGCTGAGCTGAACAACTGCCATGGCAAAAACAGCCCTGAAGGTAACTAGAAGGTTCCATCTGTGTGCTGAATGGTGTTGAGATATTGAGCTTCAAAGTTCCATACAAACATATAGTAGAAAAAAAAGAAAATCAAAAATTACATAATTTTTAGATGTCACACAGAATCCTTTATTATATATCTTATTAATCTTCTTATTAATTATATATCTTAAATTAATATATATCTATTAATATATCTTTCTGGTTGTGAAAGTCAATTTGTGTATGTTTTTTTTTAATATATACATATATATATTAATAATATATATAATAATATAATAATATATATAATAAATTAATATATATATAATATGTTTTTTTTAAAAATATATATATATATATATAAAACACTCACAGATATATATACACAAGTAAAACCAATATTCAGTTAGAAATGGCACAATTTTTGGAGCTGGAAGTAGTAGTGACATTTTCATTGATTGTGCTTTTTTTGACGTACATGTCCCTGAAATTCCACTTGGTGGTGCTGTTGTAACACAAGGGACACAGTTGATAAGCTGGGTTACAACCTGCAATGTGGTTATGATGTCTCATGAAAAGAACTTGCAAGCACTAAGTGTAATTGCAGTGTTGGGTATTGATCTCGTCTGCTCAGGTGCACTTGGTACAAACTCATTACAATCATCACAATGAGAGTAAATCAAGGTTTATTTCTTTCATGATTTAAATACTGTGTTTATAAACAATAATTATCCATTTATTTCGTTCATGATTTAAATACTGTGTTTATAAACAATAATAATACATTTATTTATTGACACAGTTCAGGTTTAACGCGAAAATGTCTTTTTTTCTGTGTGTATAGAAGCTACCCAAGAACAGACACAGGGTTTCAGTTTGGAGGAGAAATCCAAGACCTCCAGAAAAAGGGTCCATTACATGAAATTCACCAAAGGTATGACTGCATTATTGGTTCAGTTACTCTGTATTTATGACTCGTCTCATGTTGGACTTAGATGGAGTCTTTTTATTCAGTTGAGTGTATATATTTATTTTTTTAATCATTATTATAAGTTGGTACTCTTAAAGCTTTTTGTTTAATAACAACTATGAATGATTTGGTAATTGCTATCAAGTGAACATGAGGATATGAGTTGGGCCAAATACAATTTGTTGCAAATTTAAAATGATGGTGTATTAACAGTTACGGGGAACCTTAGAGTATGACATTTCTTTTGCTTAGAATCTGTCTGAAATCAGTGTAATCAATATTGATCGTAAGTTCCTTTTTCAATATAAAAGTAGTCTTCTATAGTACAATACATTTTTCACACAGGTATTACTGGTCAGTCTGCTAGCTCTCTAAATTTAGAAATACTGTCTGTGTGAAAATATCCAAACTGTATGTAAACTTCCTCACAATGTTCAAGATTTAAACTGTTATCATATGTATTTGTAAAGTACACTAAATCTGGGCAATTATGTGTTTTTAATGTAACACAATATAAGCAGTGCTTATGAAAATCAATTTAATGAGTATGATGATTAAACTAAATTAAATTGACAATTATGAAAATAATCCAGGAAATAAGCACTTATTTATTATATAAACCTATTATTCTGCATATGTTTGAGCTGCTGGCACTATGGGGAAATGTATTAAATTATAAGCACAATACGATAAGTAGTAAGACAACATTAATCTAATGTGCCTCATCATTGAGGGGGAAATACTGTATGAGGAAACAAGGCTATAACGCGTACATTTTAAACAATTATTCATTATAGTACAGCAACATCAAAAATATTGTCTCTGCAACGGTGTGTGTGTGTACGTGCTGTTGTCTTGCTGGCTCTGAATGGTTTGTGCCTTTGCTTCACTCCCACTATCTTGCTGCTTTGCAGGTTGGAACTAAAAATATTCAAGAACAGTATGAAGATTTAGTTTAGGCAACTAAAGATTAAGTCAGTTCTTTTATTAAGATAATAAACCGTTAACTTATACATTCACTCTCTTTAACCACCAAATAACTTCCTCTGGGGGGAAACAAAATTAAATGTATTGGTTAGTTTTCCAATGGTCCTTTCAAGAACATGTCTATCATTCATTTAGCAAGATGCCATAATGAAAGAAATCGTTGCAGATATATTTTTAAATTGTGTTGACTGACTTTTTATTATTATGTATATTTTTAACAACACAAGGCTATAAGAAGGTACCAATATGTCCTTTTCCAATGGGAAAGTGAAACCAGTACGGTATACCATTACAGTTGGGTCTGAAGGACTATGTACTTTTCACAGTACATTTTACTGTTTGTAGCATAGAGGCTAAAAATTTAAAGACAGTACCTTTTACCTAACAGTGTACGAGTTTAGACACAAGTAAACCACATTTTGATGACTGTCCCACATTCATCAGCTGCACTTAGTTGTCTACAGTTATATGCAGAACCTATAATGTTAATTTGTATGCTATTTATGAGAAGGAACCATTGACTTTTTAAAATAAAATACTCTTGACACTGCTTATAAAATGTTTCACGACCCCAACAGTAGTCAGTGCTAAATGATTATATTATACAAACATTTTGACACATGTCGTATAATTCTAAGGCCACAAATGCTTGTTTTGTCTGTTTTTCTGAAATGTTCAGGTGAATTTAATCTGCATATACTATAAACCATATACTGTTATTTTCTTCAGACCAGTCAGTCTAATTAATACATTTGTGGTTAAACATTCCCTCTGCTCCCTGCCTCCTTAAATATGAGGGGTTGAACCTGGAGTTTGTTGGCAGCAGCAGGAGCAGCTCACGGGTCAGTGCTGCAGTAGATCAGCTTGCCAGGACAGTATGGTCAGCTTAACCAGAAAACAGCCTGGAGAACAGGGAGTGGCTTACGTCCCACCTGGACAATTAGCAAGGAACGTGCCAGTGGCTTATAACCTTCATCAGGTTGAGCTGCACAGTCATGAACATGCTATTTTTCCTTAAATTAAAATGTTTAACATTTTTTGGGTCAGTGTGTCTGTCGTCATGACATTTTCATTAGTCAGTTTTTTTTCCTTTTCCACATCACTTAATACTTTTTTTTTTTTGAAAAATCCCAGGAATGTGAGGAAAAGGGCTCTCATCTCTTATCACCTGACAACTTACCATTGCACATGGCTTAAAAGCATGACTTCCTTTTTCCTGTGAGGAGCGCTGGCTGATGCATTTGCAGCTCAAAATGGCCTCAATCAGTGCCTGATGAGTCTCGCAGATAAAGCAGAGTATGGGTGCATGCTGCTGTCGTCGTCTCCGCAGTTCTTTATTTAGCTGTGAGACGGAAGGTTGTCGTCCCCACAGACGGGGTTAACATGGATGCTCTCAGAAATAGATAACTCATAAGGTAGAGTGCATGTCCTTAGACTCCCTCAAACTCACTGACCGTTGCTCTTTCTTCGGTCTTAATGGTCATACGTTTTTTTTTTTGTCACAGTTCACTATGTTCTGTTTGTAGAATTTAAAAAAGCATTGCTGAGGTTCATAATGAATGCCATCACATTTAACTGATAAATGATGAAAGAGTTCATCCAGTGTTGTGCGGATAATATCGTCAAAGAGCTAATGCTCAGGTTTCAAGTTGCAGTCCGTTGCCCTGTCTCTGATGACATGTCAGCCCTTTGGGATTAAAACTGGCGAGTAGAACGAGAACTTCAGCTTTTTGTCGCTCAGTTACCAGAAGGAATGCACAGATGCTAATGTAGTTCCTTAGCAATCAATGTCTAACAAAAGCTGAAATAACTGACTAATGCCCATGTATGTGTAGTGCAACCCCACAAACCCAAGATTGCTTTTATCATGAAATCTAAATAACATATTATTTTCTTCACTTATGAATCATCAGTGAAGTCTTCTCTTTGGATTTGACCCTTGTAAAGGCATCAGTGGCTCTTGGCATTGGCGTGTAACCCCTAGAATTCCTTACAGCGTCCTGTGCCAGGTGTGCCTCATTGCACCTGCTGCCAGGTGAAGGATTTAACGGAGATAAACCAGTTACATATGTAGACGAAGGCAGCCTGGGTTCAGCAGGTGCTTATGCAATGCTATATCTGCAGAGGCTTAGAGGGGCTCTGCAATGCATAGACATGTAACCTATTTCAAGTCCAAACAAACAGGGACCGAAGGAGGAGGACCAATAAGCTCGCGTCCACTATCCGGATTTGTAACTAGAGTCGCATGCTTTTACTCCGAGCTGTATCTGTCCAGATCAGAAAAGACTGAAACATCCTAATGAGGTAAAATTGAACTGTGTGTCCGAACAGCCACGATGAAGATGTAACTAGTTATTGCCCATAGTCTGCCACCTCCCACAAGTCTCTCTTGCCCTGCTCCACCTGGCTCTCGCACATGCAGTCAGCAGCACAGATTGATGGCTTTCAGTGCTGGGGAAAGGCACTGGCGTCTCCACTGCCCACCTTAGGCACTAGCAATGTAAACCAGTAACCCAGATTTAATTGGGTGCCCATTTATCAACAGATCCAGAAGTTCTTGATGCGCATTGAACTGCAGTACTTCATCATTTATGTGACTGGATAGGCCAATCCATTCTACACTAGATGCATAAGCCATTTTTGGACTGTTTGCCAAATAATTGGCTTTCTTTTTTTTTTTTGAGAGAGGGCTTAGCAAGTCCTTATCGTATCTGGGAATTGTTAGTTACATTTCTGCTTGTTTCCTTGTCGTTAACTGCTTGTACTGTTCTTTCAGTTATGGGAACGCCTCCACTTTACCGTAATCGTTTTCTGTCAATAGAAAAAAATGCCACAAATACTAAGTGGGATTTTTGTACAAAACCCAAAGGGTTTTCTCTTTTCTTTTGAAATGCAAGAGCAAAAGCTTTGATCTTCTCTGGGTGTCTTTTAAGGCAGTCAATTAGTTCGTAGGTTGTCAGCTTAGCAAAGCGATCCAGAAAAAAAAGCCTCTGTGATCGCTAATCTGGTTTGGCTGCAGTTCCATGGCACTCATCAGCATCTCAACAGTGACCTTGACAACTGTTCCCAACAGGATTTCCATAGCACCTCAACTGCACCAGCATACCAACACATCCTGCCAGTGGCCCATGGCCATGTTGGAAAAAATCCGAAAAACGAAGCGTCACAGCCACTCAGTGGCCCTGCTATGTGCCCTCAAACCTGTGCAGAGGCCGTTTTGGGATGACATTTGATTTTCACTGGATCAATAGACGAGCTGGCCTTTTGTTTAGCCTCCTTACAGGATAACTTGGTTACAGGGAGGCAAGGTCTCTCCTTTGAAAGGCAGAGAGAAAAAGCGCTTAGAGCAATAAATAACCCACCGTTATCAGGGGCTGCTTGGAGGAAGAGGATGCAGCTGGACGAACAGGCCTGTAGGCCGAGACGGGCGCCCGGGCTCTCCTGGAGCCTTTGAGCCGCTGGAAAGCGGGAGGCGCAAGGCGGGGCCGGCCCTGCATCGTTTGTTTTTCTTCGTCCGTTTCATCCCCTGTGACCATGCAGCTCGCCCTCTTTTGCCTTTAAAACCTTTCCTCTCGGCAGGAGTTCAAAACTGTCTTGCGCCCCTTGTCCGTTTAAATCAATAATTTACAGAGTAGAACCCCCGTAGAAAAATATTCATTTGTCAACAGGTCGTGACCAGAAACATTTTCTTTTCATGTTAGTTCGAGCTCAAGTTTGATGAACAATAACTTTTAAGAGGCTGTTCATCAGTTCAAGCTTCTGTCACTGCTGTTTGTGCTTGATATTCTTCATAAGGGCTCATGACTCAAGTTGTATTAAAATATCAAAATCAGAATTATTTTACTTCCATAAGTAGACCATCATTGTTTAATTGCACAGACTGAAAAATAAGGTTTTTGACCGCTGTACACTTGTACATATTTAAAAATGCTTCTAACATTTTCCCATAGGAAAGGACCTCTCCAATCGCAGTGAGACAGACCTTGCTTGCATCTTTGGGAAAAGATCAAAACAGACCAAAGAGCAGGATGAGGTAAGATGGCTTCAGATATCTTCCCGGCATCAAAAATCACAACTTGATATCTTTATTGGTTGAGAAGTGTTCAAATTGGCCAAGAGGTGTTTAAACTTTTGATTACGGTGTGAGTTTGGGTGTTTACTTGGCAATATTCCTGAAACATGTTCATTCCAGTTTAGCCCATGTGTAAGCACCACTGACCTGCTCTGGGTCAAGTGAGCCGCTCGCAGCAGTGATTAGCCATGTCATGGCGTGCGGTTGGACTCTGTGCAGGGAAAGCGCAGAAATCCCATTACCGGATTAACACCCCCACTCTCCCTGTCCACCTCCTCCTCCCCTGCCCCCACTGTGGGCACATCAGGTACCCGTTTTCAGGCAGTGTGCTATCCGTTACCATCCTTGGACATTTGTTGCCTGCTGTCCTTCAGGGCAGGGGAAATGATGAAATGAGAAAAAGGAATTTCTGAGACTCCTTCAAATCCCTGGAAAGTTAGTTTAAAGTTTGGCCGGATTACACTGCCAAGTTGTTTTTGGCTTATGTGGCTTTTTGGCTTAGCAGAGTAAACTTGGTTTGGTGGTGACGATTCAGCTCTCCACCCATAGAGGTCCTTTCAGGTGTTCCGTGGTGTCTTTGGTTCCCGTCTTTAAATTCTTTTCAGCTTGATTTTAGTCTTTCTTTTAATCTTTTTGTCTGTGAACTAGCATGCCCCTTTAATGGCTTCCAATTTTTCTCTTCCTCAGGCCTGGTTTTGGGTAAAATTGTTCCTCTTGAGAAAGCAGTTGGTTTTTTGTTGTGATTTTTACAGTTAAATTCCTATATGCATAGAGTATTTGTCAGTAAACATACAGCACAGACAGTTGCCAGGCTGTGAAAATTGAAGGCTAATGATATCCCTGTTCTGGTGTTGGTTACAGGTGCTCTCTGACATCACTTTTTGTTTGGATTGCTGAAGTGCAGTTGCTAAGTGCCAGTGTTTACTCAGAGAGAATAGAAAACATTGCCTATAGGCAGGACGTAAATCTTAGAAATGTATTTATTTGGATAAACCTGTCATTTATATCGTCTGATGCTTGTGGTTAGTTTTTTTGCACATTAATTGCAGTAAAACTGCTTGTAGTGTTTTCATTCTAAGAAACATGGCTGTGGACTCTTCACCAAAGCACTTCTGATAAAGCGTAGAACATTTTTCATGCTAATGAAGTAAAATGGAAAATTTGCAATAAAATTTTATACATTTAAGTCACAGCTTCTGAACCACAAACCACCTGGAAGAAATTGATATTTCCAATCTTTATGTTGCAGTAAACACCCTGTGCCTCCCTCTTACACAGCAAAGGCCACACAATAGCCACAGTTCTTGCTCTGCCTAAAACTGGAAATGTTCTATGTGTGTGGTTTTTTTCTCCTCCAGTAATCGTTTTGTTCCGGTTTGTTATTGTGCTGTTCAGAAGGGACTTTATTGACCGGATCGAAAACCAATCTGAGCAGAATCACAATGGCATCCCAGGAGGCTGTGCGGCAAGGGCTGGTGGCAAGCCCAACAAAACAGCAGGCAGTTCGGCTCTGTGGAAGTTCGAAAGTGGGTTTGAGAGGAAGGTGTATTGTAGCATGGGAGTGCTTATGAGGCATAGAGGCCAAATGAGGTTTTCTACAGTGACTACAATATCTGGGACTAACCTGGGGCTTATACATAAAATGGTAGCGGGAAAGGTTTTTTGTCACTCATAATCATGTTATAGCTAGCATCTGACTGTATGTGTAAAACATTGCAGGAACACTTTGCGTCACACATAAAATGTCAAAGCAGTCAGAACACTGAGTCATTATTCTCCTTTCCATGTAGAACAGGTAGAGAGTGAGGCTGGTGCAGAGAGCTGATTGTTGAGGCGCGGCTGTGCAACTGCTTGCTCCAGGTTTTGGCAGCGTTCTCTCCCACCTCTTGCACCAGGGGTTTTCCTTTCTCTTCGTTCAGCTTCCTGCCAGCACCTTATCTCTTGTCACAATGCTCCCTGACACACACTCACCACACGCACGCACGCACATGCACACACTCACAAAAGGCTGTCCCAGCTCACCCCTGCTCTGCCGGACGCCCCGTTATTTTATTTAAGAGTGCCAGTAGAAAAGGGAGCTGTGTATATCACAAACAAATCATAGTTTAGATTTGGCTGAACTACAAGTAAAAACAGCCAGTACTGAATTCCAGCAGATATATATGACCAAGATGACCATAACAATATATATATATACATACATACATACACATATATACAAAAACCATTTATAGTCATAGTCTAGCATACTTATAGTATTTTAGTAATTTAATTAATATTGTATTTGGGATTTTCTCCCATTCTTCCTTGCAAAAGGCTTCTAGTTGTGAAATATTCTTTATTTCGTCTTGAATGCACAGCTATTTTAACATCTACCCACAAATTTTCAATGATGTTTAAATCAAGGTACTGTGATGGCCATTCCAAAACCTGGATAGTTTGATGTTTGCTTCCAGAATTTGCTGGTATTTAGTGGAATCCATTCTTCCCTCCACCTGTGCAATGTTTCCTGTGCCACTGGCTGCAACACAGCCCCAAAGCCTGATGGATCCACCTCCATGCTTAATGGTTGTCAAGGTGTTCTTTTCATGAAATGCTGCTCCCTTTTTTCTCCAAACATGCCTTTGCTGATTGTGGCCAAAGAGTTTTATTTTAACTTCTTCAGTCCACAGCACTTGTTTCCAAAACGTACCAGACTTCTGTAGATGTTCTTTTGCATACTCCTGGAATTGGATTTTATAATGGGGATGCAGGTAATTTTTTTTTCTGCTGAAGGACCTTCCATGAATGACAGTGGAACTGTGCACAACCACTCCTCAGTCTGGTAAATCTTCCTGCAGGTTTTTTGTAGTCAAAAGGGGACTTTGATTTGTCTTTCTGACCAGCATACAAGCAGTTCTCTTCTAGAGTTTACTTGGTCTTCCAGATCTCATCTTGTGTGTGCACAAGGTTTGAAGAGTCAGAGTATTTGTAAAGCTTTGAAATTGGCACCACCTGACATTTACTAATTTCTGCTTTGCTGTTGCTAATGTTGGACACGTTTACCTTGGGTATTAGACATTATGTGGAGCTTAAATTCAGGAGCATTGTTCATCTAGAATGTCATGTGGTCAGATGAGACCAACATGGAACCATTTGGTAGAAACGCCACTCACCGTGTTTGGAGGGGGAAGAATGCTAAGTTGCATCCCAAGAAGGCCATACCTTCTGTGGGGTGGAAACCTTATGTTTTGGGGCTGCTTTTCTCCAAAGGGGACAGGGCGACTGAAAGGATAAATGGAGCCATGTATCGTGAGATTTTGGGCAAAAAGATCCTTCCATCAGTGTGAGCATTGAAGATGAAACGTAGCTGGATTTTCCAGCATGACAATGATCCCAAACACACCGCCCGGGCAATGAAGGAGTGGCTACGTAAAAAGCATTTCAAGGTTCATGAGTGACCTAGCCAGTCTCCGGACCTCAATCCAATACAGAATCTGTGGAGGTAGTTGAAAGTCTGTGTTGCTCAGCAACAGCTCCAAAACATCACAGCTTGGAAGAATGGGCCAAAATACCAGCTACAGTACAGTGCAAATCAGGTACCAGGTCTAAAAAAACCCAAAACAAATTTGAATATCATGACAAAGTTCAATATTTCTTGACATTCCTTTCAGAAAATGAAATCCATATATTATATAGATTCATTACACACAGAGTGAAATATGTCAAGTCTTTATTTCTTGGAATTTCAATGATTACAGTTTACAGATAATAAAATTCACAGTCTCAGAAAATTAAATATTGTGGAAAAAGTTAAATCTTGGATATTCATAGTGTCACACCCTAATGTGCTAATTAACTCAAAACACCTGCAAAGGTTTCCAGATCCTTTAAATAGACTGACACCCTCCACAATGAGGCTAAGCCACAAAAGGTCATTGCTAAAGAAGCTGGTTGTTAACGGAGTGCTGTATCCAAGCATATTCATAGAAATTAGAGTGTAAGGAAAAAGCGTGGTAAGAAAAGATGCACCAGCAACAGGGACAACCACAGCCTTGAGAGGATTGTGAAGCAAAATCCATTCAAGAATCCATTCAAGGGAGCTTGACAAGGAGTGCACTAAAGCTAGAGTCAGTGCATCTCGAGACTGAGACGACGTCAGAAGCGTCTTACCTGAGCTAAGGAGAAAAATAACTGGACTGTTGTTCAGTGGTCCAAAGTCCTCTTTTCAGATGAATGTAAATTTTGAAAATCAAGGTCCCAGAGTCTAAAGGAAGAGTGTAGAGGCACAGAATCCATGTTGCTTGAAGTCCAGTGTGAAGTTTCCACAGTCAGTGATTATTTGGGGCCATGTCATCTGCTGGTGTTGGTCACTGTGTTTTCTGAAGTTCATAGTCAACGTAGGAAATCTTAGAGAACGTCATGCTTCCTTCTGCTGACCAGCTTTATGAAAATGCTGATTTCATCTTCCAGCAGGACTTGGCACCTGCCTACACCAAAAAAAAACCAAAAGCTGGTTCAACAACCAGGGTCTTGTGTGTGCTTGATTGGTCAGCAAACTCACTTGACCCAAACCCCGTAGAGAATCTATGGAGTATTGTCAAGAGAAAGAAGAAACACAAGAGCCAACAATGCAGACAACATGAAGGCTGAGATCAAAGCAACCTGGGCTTCCATTACACCTCAGCAGTCACACAGGCTGATCTCCTCCATGCCATGCCACATTGGTGCAGTAATTCATGCAAAAGAAGGCCTGGTCTTATGTGATATTCAAATGTTTTGAGACAGTGAATTTTGGGTTTTATTATCTGTAAGCCATAATCATCAAAATTCCAACAAATAAAGACTTGACATATTTCACTCTGTGTAATGAATGTATATAATATATGCATTTCACTTTTTGAAAGGAATGTCAAGAAGTATTCTGGATTGTTCATTTCTTTGTCAGTGGACAAACAAATTCAGAGAGAGGACAAATGCTTTTTTCCTCGTGTGTGTGTGTGTGTGTGTGTGTGTGTGTGTGTGTGTGTGTGTGTGTGTGTGTGTGTGTGTGTGTGTCCTATATCTCTTTCTCCTCTC
>JBBIGC010000152.1:8841099-8852327 GCA_037576955.1 Lepidarchus adonis | reverse complement strand
TGTGTGTGTGTGTGTGTGTGTGTGTGTGTGTGTGTGTGTGTGTGTGTGTGTGTGTGTGTGTGTGTGTATTATATATATTTTTCCTTTCCCTTAAAGGCACTGCTGGCTCTTTTTCTTTTGTTCCAGCTTAACAACATATGTTGACATATTGCATATCGTCATATATTGGCTAACTCTGAGATTATGGTGGGTAAAGCATGTTTCTCCTTGTTGATACTATGCCAGGCCCCTAAATCAAGGACAATGTGACTGTGGTATGTTTATCTTGTTCTTCCAATTAGGCAAGCTGATAAGAAACAGTATTTTCAAGTGTTTCCCAGGAAATTTGATGATTTGCTCTGTCAGATTATACTGCTTATTATATACTAAGTCATTCAGTTTAGCAGAACCATTTTTCATTACATTATCTGGTGTTATTTGCTACAGAAATCTGTGGTGTAATAAGGCAACAATGTAAAGAATCTTTTTTTCGCTTTTGGAAAAAAATTAACCTCTGTTAAAAAATCAATTATTAATTAAAATTAACATTCTGAGAAGGGATTTATAGGGAAAATCATCTACAAGTGGCGTAGATTTTGCACAGAACTAGCCAAGGCAGCAAATTTAGCTCAAAAACAGACTTTAGATGCAAAAAGAAGTCTCCAGTAACCCCAAACTTTCATCACATGATCTGCAAGCAACTTTTACAGATGTTGGTGTGAAATTGCACATGTCTAGAATCAGAAAAAAACTTGCTTTTTTCCCCCAGAAAGAACATTAGAAGATCACATGTAAACATTACCGTACACGTGTGGTACCTCCTATAAGCAACAACAGATGGTTTGTGTGATTTTCTTTCTTTAGAGACTGGACAGTAGAATTAGGAGTCAAAGAGTTCATGAAGATAATGTGAGGTCGTCTTATAAAAAGCTGAGGTTAAATTAGATGCACACTAGCAAATCACCAAATATATGGCTTAGAAAGAAGTTGTTGAGGGTTATGGAATGGCATAATTAAAGTCCAGATTTGGATCCCATCCACTGATGTCAGAGATTGGTGAACAATAATGCAAAACAGAAGTTATTTCTGCTAAGAGGGAAATAATAGTTTCTGAAGCCATGATTGTCTCACATTCATCACTGTTACTGCATACGTTTTTTGTGGAATTAATTATTGAGAAAGCTACCTTTCAAACTTGCAACCTTTTTAATTGTAGATTATTTGCTTGTTTTATAGAAAAATATTTTTTTCCATTTTTATATAGAACATTACTGCTTATATACTGAGCTATGCAATTCTGACTTCTACAAGCAGGTCTAGTACAGAATTGTGCACTAGTGGCTGGACTCCAAATGGATCTTTTGTTAGATATGTATACTCTGCTTACATGCCAGAGCCAGTATTTTAACTTCTATGTTAAGATCTGCATGGGAAACAGTGAGCTTATTAAGACACAGCTCCAATATCGGAAAATGGATGCACAGTTTGTGCATTATGCTAAGCTAAAAGGACATAAGTGAATGTTTTTGCATTAGACATTGCTATACTATGGTATGTGCATTGTTGTGCAGTAGTCCCTCATTTTTTGCCCCCCCACCCCACCCAAGAGAAAAGACAAAAATCCCCAAAAATGCTTTTTTATAGATTATGCCTTAAATTATTCTCCCACAATCTTTAAACACATTTTTGGCACAATTACATACTTGCAAGCATTTAGTGAGGTGAATTTTGTAAAAAATTCTTAGAATAATCACATTTATAGTGTATTTTGTAATGTACTTGTTACTAGCACAACCTATACTAATTTTCAGTGCTGTATGTATGTATTACATTAGCCTAGCCTATATCTGTACTGCACATATATTTTTGGTATTTATCAGGTGGTAAAACTATTTAATGCAAATAGAAATTTGGAGTATTTCCTTTAAAAAGCAAAAATAAAATGCACAAAAAATGAACCAGTCTAATGGTTAGAGAATTCAGTATGCATTGTTGACACCAGCCATAAAAATACAAAATTTCGCCAGCCATTATTATTTCTTACATTTTTTTGCTTCTAAAATTCAGATAGTTATCGGTCACAATAATACATTGGATCCTAGTTCAGGTAGCAGGTTTTCTTTGCTTTTGTTTCATCAGGGGGTCAATTTTAATGATACATAATCTTGACTTTCCCCAGACGGTGGGGAACCTTAAACTTTGCATGACACGATTTTGCAAACATGGAATCTCGTAATCATAGTTACTTGAATGAGGTTTTAGACAGACATGCAGCTTTTGTGGTGGGTTCAGCAAGCCTGGCTTGGCATTAGAGGCGTCAGTATGAGTTGGCTGCAGTAACCATGTGACTTCAAGAATGTAACAGAATGCCCATCATCAGATCCATCTCTACTTTTTGCTCAAGCCCCCGTTACTCTCCACACCACAGTATAGAGGGCAGAGAGGCCGGCTCCTCTGGATTAAGGCAAAGAAAAGGGTAACTTGGGTGGCAGAACTTTTACAGGCCACTTATCTATCAGGGAGAGAACCTGTGTAAGGTTCCTGTTCTGATCACCTACTGTTGTGAATGTCTGTCTGTGCAATAGTAGAACAGTGTAAATATGGATACACTAGTTCTATCCATCGTATATGGATTGTACTGAGGTTGTTTGGAATCAGGCAGAAAAGTTGCAATTTGTTCTTCGGGTATTGGCTCAGAAATGATTTATTTTTTATTTATTTTTTCGTTTTTTTAGCCTTGCTGTATTTTTAATACATTTAATGCATTCCTTTGTTTACCCATTAACATTATTATAGTTATTACAGTATTATCTTTGATACATTTTTCTTTTTTGGTCTGGGCTGGACTCAATTTCTTTAACACTTCAAATAATGTCACATTCTCTGTGTAATTGAAATGACTTGAGATTCCTGAAGGAAAGAACAAACCTTCAAGTCCTTCATGATGGAGTTTTGGATGGTGTGAATGAGCAAGGAAAGGTAGCAGCTGCCTCTTGATCTTCATAACTGTGTCTTCTTGTATTTTAGTCTATTTCTTTTAAGAACTCTCCCCACCCCCCACCCAGCCCTTGGGGGGTTTAGTTAGGCTGCAGGGTGGGGTGTACGAGTGTAGGTGTGGGTTTGATTTATCTTTTGCGCCCCCAACTACAGCCCCCTCCACTCTAGCAGGCCTGAAAGAAAGAGCCGAGTTTGCTTGAACATAGCTTGGTTAGCCAAGCCCCAGCATTAGCTGAAATAAACCTTCCTGCCGCTGGTGAAAAATGTCCTGTGATTGGCTAATTAATCAGTCAAAAGGAGAGCGTCGCGGCCTGTGACTTGAGGGACCCTAGCGGGCGACCACTGAGGGCCTGCTGATAAATGGACTCCCGCCTGCTTCATACATCAACCAAACTTAGTCATTTTTTACCACTGCTGTACACGTCAAAGGTGGATCACTAAGGCCTACACTTTTGGGTTTTTTTGCCTGCAATTTTATCTATTCATGGATTTCTTTGTCATTTTATCCATGTTTTTGAAATACTTTTTTTTGTACAATGCTTAGTTATGTAACCTTTTATTTTTATTATTATTATTTTTTAAATTTATAAAAATTTGGTCTAACATCAACTTGAAATCCCCATTTTTGAGTGTTCAATTAAAATTCTGAATATATTTTAAAATATATATTTTATAAAAGAAACATTTGCATTTAAGGCTTATCAAAGCAAATTCTTTAAATTAACTAATGGTTGTAGGAGTTTGTGATCTATTTTATTTAGCACATTTTTTTAATCTAAATAGTTTATTTCAACCTGTTGATGGAATTCAGATAAATGGCAGTTTGTATGATATTAAAGCTACAGATTTTTGTCCAGTGAGTTTGTCGTAACTAGTTTAGACACTAAAAAAGCTGCTCATGGTAGTGATCTTGACTTTAGGCTATTTTGAATTGTCATGTTGAGTTGGATAATTAAGTCTGTCTGAAATACAAGTCAGTGTCGTCACATGAATTTAATGCTTAATGATCCGTTTTTAAAATTTGGCCCCGTCGCTGGTTTCGGCTAAGCAGCTTCTTTCTCGATTCAGTTTGCTCATGGGGTCTGTGCAGCCCTTGGCGGCCTCTCTCACTCCCACTCCGGTGCTGACACAAAGCCGCAGGATCAGCGGGTGGCACCTGTAGCCGTTCACAATCCACCCACGCCCGTCCTCATGAAGGATCGCCCACTGGCTTATTCGCCCATTCCCCCGATGCAGCCTCATCCCCAAATGAGGAGCCATCAGATCAGCCTGGCCGTTTGGCAGATGTGGCAGAGGGACGAGGGCAGCACCATCATGGGACACCAGGGAGACCCCCGTGGGCAGTGTGGAATACTGAATCGCTGCTGACTGTGCAGAACTATATTTTCTTCTGATGCTTAAGTCAGTGGCGATCCTATATCACCGAGAAAAACTCACATTCAGGGAACCACCATGTTAAGAGTGTTCATTTAAATTAAACTGAATTTCACAGGATTTAAAGCTGAAATTTAGCTCTTTTCATGTAATTCTGTGAAGCATAATTTTACTTGTAATTGCAGTGTAATTTTGATAATTCTGCATGTAGGGTTAGTTTATGTCTATTACTCAAGTCATTGATTAGTTACCTTTTATTTGAAAATACATATTCCTACCTAACCACAATTCCTATCAAAATCCTTATCGTTAACTGATAAAGATGTTATTCTCAGTTTAAAAAACTTAAAAAATCTCATCTTAAAAATAAGAAGCGATATATATCTTTTAATGTTATTCAAATTGTTTTTGGGCCATTTTTATACCATTTGTACTAGTCTGCTCATGAAATTTTGACGCAATGTAAAGTTCAGCCAGCATAAGACAATAAAAAAAATTGTATTTACTTTTTAACACCAATTTGTCTACAAATTGCCTTAGTTTGATCATTCCAATACAGTTTTAGTCTGGGTGTTTTTCCTCAACAGTCACTTGAAGATACTCGATGCTTCAACTCATTTTGAGAAATTCTACTTCATGTTCTCATAGAAAGGCTCCCGCATTCCAAAAGAGGTGAACTGTCTGACACATGGTTATTAGCTAAATTGTTGGAGTTTATGTTGCGGTATCGTTGTTTTACTCGTTTTAGGGTTGCAGTGTGCTGGCATGTCGCATTGGCAGCAATTACTCATGAACTTTTTTTTTTGGTTGCAGACCTATTTATTTTATTGTGTAAATAAAAGCTTACAATGTAATTGCCATTATCTGGGCTGAAAAAAAATCGATGACCAATCAGTCTGTGACCATAATGTGCTGTTGTGAGCTTATGAGTGGGCGGTAAGGTAAATTTGCACAACCATGTGATCCGGCATGTTTAGCTTGTGCGGTAATGCTGTAACCGACCACTTGCACTCAAAAGGCATGTTTTGTTTGAAGTCAGGGAGCCTTAATTCGCTATCCGATAACATCTAATTGCCTCAAACAAAAGCGCGGCCTCCCTCGCACTGTTGACAGGGCGCTGTTGCTGCCGCCATGGAATAATAGAGAAACGGGCCAAAGTGACAACCGCCCTGCCCTCCTCCTCCCTGCTCCACCCCCCAGCCCCAATAGCTCACTCTGTGGTTGTCTGGCTGTGCCAGCCTGCTGACATGTACAGATTAGTGCTGTTCAAGTAGAAGGAGGAGGGGAAGAAAAAGACAGCTCAGTAACAGAAATGGCAGTGTGGCGCGGGAGCTGCAGGCCCGGGCAGGACTGCCCTGGCAGGGTGATTACAGCGCAGCTAACTGTGCGCTCTCCTTAGAGCCACCGCTGTTGCGAAGGCCCCTGCTCATGTTTAATCACTGCCCTTTTTAATCGAATAAATCACAGCCGGTGTAGAAAGTAAACGGCGCCTCCTCCATCTTGGGGCTGACACATCAGCTCCTCAGGGGGCACAGAAAGGCAAGCACTTTACAATGTAAAGCAAGAAGAGTTTAGCGATGATGCCCTATGTAGAGTGTTGTCTTCATTTGTTTCTTGTGATAAGTAATGCAAGCAGCTTCTGCGGAGGCCTGCCTCACATTCGCCACCTTAGCTTTGGGATGATTTTTTTTGTATTTTTTTCTTACAAGTTTCTGTTTTTGGAGTCTTTTTGGTTTTATTAGGCTCAGTTTTTAAGTATCCTGTTTAACTGTTTGTGCCATTTGTCTTAAATGGTTATTTTTATTGTTTGGACCACATCTACTGTGAATCTACTGCTGAATCAGAGCTCAAATTCTGCTTCTTGTTACGCTGTCATTTAACGTAAAGCGGAATCGCTTTTCATGCATTATCCTCACCATTGTTGGATGGCACCCTAGAGAGCTTATCCTACATTATTCTGCTATTTCAAATCCTTCTTTTATTTCCCTTTCCCCTTTATGTACCTTATAGAAATACATTTTCCTATGAAAAATGTTCTGTGACTTTGAAGTCGCTCAAGATTCCTCTGAGGAAGAGAAAGAAGAGCGCAGAACAAAATTAGATATGGTAATTGACTCTGTTGGTTTGTTTCATCTGGTCATTTGAGGGTCATTTAGTATCTTGTAATATGAGATGTTAAGGTCCCAATTAAACCAGGCAGAGTACTGTATTGCGTGGGAGCCACCTGTTTTGCTGTCCACCCACGTGAGTGGTATGAAGGATGGTGCGCCAACCCCCCTCTCCTCATCAGGGAGGGGCAGCTGGGTAATCTCGCACACGATCCATACGCCCAGGCCACCACCAAATTTATAATCGTGGCAGGACAATGAGAACACGCTCACACAATCGGCCCTATACCTAATATTGGCCCGATATTAGCTATCGGCCGGTGCCCGTAATGGGCCCAGTGCAGGGTTGTTAGCATGTGGCTAGTATAACTTGGGACCCTCAGCGGATGTTAATGCTGACATTCGTCTTTATTTTTTACTTGGTGATTGATTGGACAGTCAGTATTTCAACCATTGAATAAAGTGGGATGCTTTTATTTACACACCCCACCACACACACACACACACACCACGTAAAGCTCATGCAACATGTCTTTGCATGTTAGATCAGGGTGAGGATTTTCTAGTCATTCCTGCTTCCCTATCCATTCCCTTCGCTCAATTATCTGCCAAGTCTATTGAATAAAGCAGTTGAAGTACTGAACAAGACTTTAGTTGCATGTCTGTTGAACTAATCTGTACATAAAAGCAATGCAATTATAAAGAGGATGCTTGTGGAATATACCTCTAACCCTAACCTGTTAAAAATGCCTGGTTTTACTTTTACTCCATTTTATTTGGTCGGTTTTCAAAAAGTAATTTGATACTCTCCCAATACTCATAATTCTTTTAAAAAGTAGGTTGTATTTTATGTATGTAAGAATAGAGTCCAACTGTGTTCTCATTTAAAGATTGAGGAATCTCTCTCTCTCTACCTGGTGATACTCTTAAATATAGCAGCGTTTCATTGTGCTAGTTCCCCACCATATGCAGCCTTTAGTCCCTGGACACAAGTTCTCATTGCTGACACAGCATTCACAATGCTAAACTAGCGTAGTCTTTATGCAGCGAGGAGTATTGCTTCTTTTTCATTTTCATAAATTAGGGAGACAGTGTGACATAGCATGGAGGTGAGGAAATTTGTTGCGTTTTTATTCAGCAGCAAATTACCACTGAATTTACTGTTGCTTTTTAATATTTTTTGTTATCTTATTCTATATTCATGACAACATAGTTCAGCCGTTTGGTGTGGTCCTGGTTTCAGCCCTTTAAATGTCCCTCCGTTCCTCATGCTTGTCTGTCTCAAGTCCCTGGGCTGCTACTTTGGACCACCCCACCCCCCTGGAAGGCCTGCATCGGGGGATCGGCGAGCAGGAAAGAGCCTGTGGCCTGCGCTTCTGGGGCCTTATCTGAGCCCTGCACACAGCAGCAGGGAACATATCCTCTTCCTGGGGCCTCCCCTGCTGCCAAAGAGGATCGTGAAAGAGAGGGACAGGCAGGAGAAATGGTGAGAGGGAACAAGAGGGGAAGAAGACTGAGTGGACAGTGTGATTAAGAGAAAGGCAGATTGGCTCTGTGGTGTTTTCTTGTTGTTGTTGTTGTTTGTCAATGGGGACCTCTTAGTCACTTAAGCACAGTCATGTATAGAGGGCTTACACCGTCTCTGTGTCAGATTGCCTGCATGTTTGCGCTTTTGTTTGTGTGTGTGTGTGTGTGTGTGTGTGTGTGTGGCACAAGCTGGTCCCTGCTCAGCAATGCTGAGGGAGCGCTACCAGCAGCACTCCTCTGGCCACATTAGAGAGATAAGGCTAATGGATGTCCCCAGGCGGAGCGTTTGCAACACGCAGCCACGCACACACACACGTACACAGCATCACCACAGCTCTCTGATGAAGAGGATTTCCCCGCTCACTCCATCTCTCTTCATCTTTTCCCTCTCTCCCTTCTTTTTCCCCTCCTGAGAGTAATTTCACAGTTCACTCTTAAAATGCCCCCCAGACGTTCCACTAAGCCCCAGTTACATGCTGCCTGCCTGGCCCATCACTTCTGCACCTCACTCTTGCACTCAGCTGCTGCCCAAACCAGAGGGAATACCATTGTGCAGAAACTGGGAATTATAGATTTTATTCTTTAGGAAAAAGTGGGAAAGTTTTCTTTTAATGAGCCTACATCTGCAGTTCTCCACTTCCAGGCCGTGCAACTGGACAACTTTCAAGGCAAGATCTGAAGCAGCAGCTTTTAATGGAGATGACTCCCAGTATTCAGCAGAAAGATTATGTTGAATCGTGTAATTCATACATTCTCTACTGTGGCCACATCTCTTATTGGCTGGCAGATCATGATTTTAATGTCGAATAAATACCTCTCACAAGCTTAAGGTGCAAGGACATTTATTTTTTTGTGTGAGTTTTCTATACAGCTTTTCTATAGATGCTTCTTTAATAATGTGTGTCATAAATGTGATAAAAATGATGAACCTTTTAATACCTTTCTCATACGGTAAAGACTCAGGAGCTTTTTAGGAGTCTGCATTTTTAACAGACATTTTACATGTGCTACAGCAGTCCATGTAGCTGTATTAGTCCAGAGATTGAAGGCATAGAAAAGTGTTTTCATTTGTTATGCTGTGACATTTCCAGTAAGAACACATAAGCAACCTTTTTTTTTAAGGTCCCTTGATGGGGTTTTGAAAAATGTCATTTCCATGCTGCTTTTGACATAATGTAGAGCTCCACTGTTGTTTAGCACAGGCTTCAGAGTGGGTATTCTTCACCCCAAATCATTATGCATTGAGCAGCCCATTAGCAAAATGAAGACGAATGGGGCAGAGGTGCCGCAGTGACTAAGTGCTGGCTGGGTTCAGTTTAATCTAAAGTGTGCCTCTGTGGTCTTTTCAGCATAGTCACTGTCTACCGCCTTGTGGTCTGCTGTGATTGGGCAGAGGTTTGTGCTACACAAATCACTGTGTGTTTACTGCACTCAAATACTGACATACTCATCAGTCAGATTTCTTCTACATCATTATACTGTAATCCTTTTACACACCTGTATAAAGTGTTATGTTACAACGTTGCAGGTATTTGCAGCCAAAAAACAGCATAAAAACACCTGACAAAAAACCTGAAAACACAAAACTGAACTTTTTGGAAATTTAAAAGGAAAACATGGAAAAGGTGAAACGTTTAAACAAAAAAAGGACAATCATTTGAAACCAGTTTTAAATCATGGTTTAAAGAAAGTTTTAAGTCACGTTTTTGTTCGCAGGACGTAGAAAATCCATGGGTGTTCATTCACAAATTAATGTATTTATATTTAGTTTGTTCAACAAAAAATGTTTTAATGTATAGTCTGTGTAATGTTGTGCATAAATAAAAGAGAGTTAAACAGGTGAAAACCATCAGTGTGAGAACAGTGCATTGTGGAAGGTTTATTCAGAATAAAATTGAGGTTTTGTATTAAAGCACCCCTTCATAAACATACTTGTTAAATTTTTTTGTTCAATTAAATCTGAATTTTGGACAGCTAAATATTTGATCATGTCATATTTCATGTTACTTATTGTTTTATTAATCCATAGCCATCTATTGACTTCATATTCCATGAATGTGGTGCAGTTCTATCAGGGTTTTATTAGGGTAATGATTGGCCTTTTTGGACTTGATGTCCTCAGGTTGGGATTTATTAACATCTCATTTTTAATTTCTTTATTTTTACTTGATGTATTTGTTTCCACATGTTTAATATGGATTAAATTAAAGACCTGTCAGTAGCAAAGTTCACTTAAAATGTAATTGGGGATTGTAAGACTATAATAGCTCATAATGGTTTACCAGTAGACTATTGGATTGACACCTCTTTCAAAAAATTGTTTGAGGATACATACTGTCATGAAGAAATTGCTGATTCTGTACATAGGTTCTTCTAAATACATCTAGTTCTGCAGCATGCCTTTCTGAGATAATCCTCACAAGGTTTTGAACATGTTGACATGTGTCTCAACAATTGCAAACAAGCTGATGTTTTCTAGTTTTTTTTTATTTTTTATTGTAATTTAAAAAGTTATCTGTTCTATAGTTTCTGACGCAGTTAATCACAGCTTTGTGTATTATTCAGTGATTTTGCATTTCTATTGGTTTAGTATGACCCATTATATGCAGACACAAGGAACCTTTCTAACTAGTCAATTCAGCAATGTTAAAGATGATCAATTGCTGATGTGGGCTTTTATTGCAAACTCGTCATATGCCAGGACTAAAACTTTGACATTCAACCATCTAAGCATTGACTGTATTGTCAGAAGATTGAGAAGTCGATCGCCTGTGATGTTAGAGCCATCTGTGACCAGTAATCCAAGAGAACATAATTGGCCTCACTTTTTCTGGGTGGCTACGATGGCTCTCCCTTGGGTTTGCCAGATGCAGGCATCTGCTAGTTGACCAAACTGTACTTGGCAGTTAATGTTTTCCTCCAGACATGCTGAGCTGTCCAAAGATGCTGTATTAGAAGCAATTAAAAAATCGGTGGATCAGAGGAAGCTCACATGCTAACCTCCACCATCCATTTATTGGTGGCCTCATGTGATTGGGAGACCTAACCAATGGGTCGCTATGAACTTGACTAAACTGAGGTGATACCAGTATGGGGAGTTGTTCTAAACGTTAGAAAGCTTTGCCAATAATGACATGCATTTGAAATGTTGGATGAACAAGTGTCTACTAGGGCTGTCCCCGACTATGAATTTTCATAGTCGAATCAGAATTTTCGAATCTTTCTATAGTCGACCGATAGTCG
>JBBIGC010000152.1:8813720-8824252 GCA_037576955.1 Lepidarchus adonis | reverse complement strand
AAGGAGAATGTCCAGCCATCTGTTCATGACCTCAATCTGAAACAAACTTGGGTTCTGCAGCAGGACAATGATCCAAACCACACCAGCAAGTCCACCTCTGACTGGCTGAATAAAAACAAAATGAAGGCTTTGGAGAGGCCTGTCCTGACCCGAATCCTATTGAGATGCTGTGGCATTGACCTTAAAAAAGTGGTTCATGCTCGAACAAAAGGCAAAACAGAAATCAGGAAGGCAAACACTTTTTCACACCACTGTATGTGTATGTGTATGTATAAACATATAAGATGAATAATATAAACATATATGTCCATACATGTTCTTTTACTAAAATCCTCAAGATGCACATATTTTGTCTCTGCAGGAAACAAGCTGAGTAAACAAATTTCTCTTTTTATAATGACCCCTTCTTGTTTTTTCTCTCCATGATTGCTCCCTGGATCGGGTCCAGTCTCAGGTCAGCTCTGTGGAACGCGGCTGTCAGGTAGTCTCAACTATTTCCTGTTTCCCTTGTGATGACGTCACATCACCGGGCAAATAAACAAGAAAAAAAAAACTAGACCTTTACAGTGCGAGCCATCTCTCTCATGGCAGGTACATGATGCTGCGACAACGTGTGAGCGGCCTGCTGAGCACATCTGGCTAAAATATTAAGCATCCTCAGGGAGAGGCGTTCATACTTAATGACGTCCCTTTCGGAGACACACTGACTTGTGCTCTGATCTGTAAGCCTGCCAGGGTGTGGATTAAAGCTGAACAAACACGTCAGACCTTGTGGGGAAACGAGCATGATGAACATCATATAGTGCCAGTCTTAGAGGAAGTCTGGAACTTAAAGGAAGTGACTTATTCGAGGTACGTGTCATGAGTGTAGTAACTTGGCTCTTTGCAGATATAAGGAATGATGGTACATATACACTGTTGGGCATTTTAATACACTGTCTGACAAGAGGAAAATCAATATAACCAATCAAAACAATTTGTTAGCAATGATTATTTCTGAAAAGAGAGCGGGATATATCAATTCATTACAGAATTCAAAGTATAAAGCAATTTTTCACTCCATATTTTCATGACCACATTTCACTCCAGTGGGACATATCGCGCAAACCTTCCTAAACTGCCCGGCCTGGTCACTCCGCAGACCAGCACATTCAGCCAACTGGGATCCAGAGCAATAATAACCCGCTTACTATTCATACTTGGCATCAATTACTGGTGGCTGGGGATTATAGGTCTAGCTATTCTCCCGCTCATTGTGGTGGAACAACAGACTCGGCAGGCAGTGGTGGTGCAGGCGTGGTGCAGGGTTGGTTGAAGAATGGAGCAGACCCGGCCCAGGGCCCCGTGCCATGTGATGGAGCCAGCACACCCCTACAGATGGGGACCCCTGGAAAACTTGAGGGATGCTGCAGCCGGCCAACAGCCACCCACCTGTACCTGCGTATGAATGCGCCAGCAGTATGGAGTACGACACCTGTTTTCTGCAGATACCGAGGGGTGCCATTAACTCAGAAAATGAGGCTGGTGTTCTCCTGCCAGGCTGGAGAATGGGAACGCAGCTCTTCATTTACCTTTTCAGAGAAAAGTGATTCCCACATTTACATTGTATACACCTTGTTTGATACTGTTTATCCACTGGGCTTGCCATGCATAACAACTATGGGATTATTGGAATTTAGATTTAGCCTTTAAAAAGCATAAGGAAGAGCATGCATACATAAGCCGAAGAAAAAGGAAGGGCAATGCACAGTCTGCGATTATTTGACTGAAAGATTAGACCGAATTCAGCTTCAGAAACAGGCTTCAGTAATCACGTCTAAACACACAGCTGACCTAATGCTAAAAATGGCTCTTCCTCAATCTCTGTGACATGTACGTCAGGGTCTTCCTCACTTGTGATCTGAAACACACATGACGAAATGACGTGTGTAGATAATTAGTGGCTCTGAGCCATACACATGGCAAATGACTGATAATACTAATGTGCACCTCCTACCAGGGTCAGTGTGAGTAAGCAGCACAGGCTGCAGGTTTGTTTTTGTGCAGCAGTTGAGGTCCCTCGGGTCCCATAACTCTTAACCCCAATGTGGAGGAGGATGTTCCTATTGTGCTTCCTAATTGCAATGTGGATCTTTCATTTAGTCTGTGCAAAAGTCTCATCACGTCCTGTCCCACCGTTGGCAAGAGGTCTTGGTGTAAACCCAAGTGCAGTGGAATGTCTTTGACTTGCTGGCATTGCCAATGTATCAGTGGTTCATCCCAGATCTTTAAAAGTGCAAGTGATCCATTCACTAGTCAGCCTGCATCACCGACAACACTAATGAGTGAAAGGAGTAATTATCAGTGCCTCTCTGATATTTTTGAAAAATAATCAATCAGACTTTCACATTCATTAATGCTGCAAATGGAAAAAGACTGAAATAAGCCTTTTTACAATAAAATAATTCAGCTTTCTTGTTTCAGGAGAGCATGTTGTTCCAATTGATACAAGTGACATGACCTATGTGAATAATTTTCATTTAGACTTCATGCTTGTTGGTTTATTGCAATAGAAGCTGTTCAGTGATCTCTGTCCTTCTACTGAGGACTGCCATTGTGCTGTTAGAAAGTTTTTACCACAAACTCTCAATGCAACATGAATCCTTAAAGGTATTCTTGGGTCTTGGGTGTGTACAAACCACATTTCCACAAAAAATACAGACCAACTTAATTATATTTGGTAAATATACACAAATTTAAAAATTGAAGGCATCAGCCCACTCATTAAAAGTTGGGACAGAGTAGAAATAAGATTGAAAAGTGCAAAGAATATTTAAGTAATAGCAGTTCAGGAGATTCCACATTAAGCAGGCAAGCTGGTAGCAGGTGAGGGTTCTCTCCTGTGTTCCATCATTTTAAATTAAATTTAAAGAAACATTTCTTAATGCAACATTACAGAGAATTTAGGTTTTCAGCATCTACGGTACATCATATTGTGAAAGGATTCAGAGAATTCATAGACATTTTAGTGTATAAACGGAAAGGTCAGAAAACTCTGCTCAACGCATGTGAACATCGAGCCTTCAGACAGCTGTCGTGCTACTGTGACAAATATAGCTCCCTGGGTTCGTGAGAGGTTGGTAAAACTACTTTGATTTAACACAATACATTGCTGCATCAAGAAATGTAACTTAATACTGTGTTATGCTAGGAGGAAGGCATACATCAAAAACGCAGAAACGCTGGTGAGTTCTCTGGGCTTTAACTCAAGTCAGATGAACTAAAAAAATTAAATCATTTGCTTTGGTCAGCTGAGTTCATATTTCAACTTTGGATCATTTCTCATTCTGCCTAAGCTACAACTTTGTAAATGCTTGACTAGCCTACTGCCAGTCTAGATCGGTCTCCTATTGAAAATGTATGGCACATCACAAAGGAGAATCAGACAATAGTGACCATGGGCTAGTGGGGCAGCTGAAGTCTTAAATCAAGCAAAAAATGCATAAAAGTTTCCACTTGCAAAATTAGTTTCTGCAACTAGTCTCCTCAGTTTCCAAACAATTAAACACGCTTATTAAAATGTTATACAACACAGTGATGGACATGCCTTTGTCCAAACTTTTGTCATGTGTGTAGCAGTCCTCATAATCTGTATTGTTGTAAATTAAAAAAAAATTAAATGAAAATCTTTGCTTTATACGTTTGTCAATTATTTAAAGGTTTGTGTGAATTTATACATTATGATTTGAATTCATTTATTCATTCATTATTTTTTTATTTTGTAAAATATGCCAAATGTTCTGGGTTTTTTCTTGTGGGCCAAAAGAAAAGTGTCCAAATAATGAAAAATCAATTTCCCCACACTGTTTCTGTAAACTGAAAAGGTTAATGTAGTAAAAACACTGTTAAAGCATTATCAGTGTCAAATACAATTATCACATCCTACTGTAATTAATATATATATATATGATGTTAAATGGTGGAAACAGCTTATCATTAACTTATAACTGAAGCTGAAAAATGTAAAAGGATTTTTGTTTAGTCGTGGACTATTATCTAGGGGCACTTCTCTACATGTGAGCAGACGTTTTGGTATGTTATTGAGATGCCTTGCTGAACTAAATGAAGAACAAAACCAACAACACTCATATTGCACATTTTTGCACCATCCTGTTTATAAAAAGGAAAGAAAATGAGCTTGTGTTTACTCAACCAATTTCCTGAAATGGTAGTAATGGTTACGATGACTGATGTCTTAAAGTGTTCCATCCTGCTGTCCGTCTAATGTGGGCAGTTGCATTTCTTGTAGACACATCAAACTGGCAACATGACCTACGTACTACATGGATGTCTTTTTTACATATTTGCATCTGATGTTGCGATCGGATCATTTTATGAACCTGTAGAACTAGGGATATTGACCTAATATTCATTTACAGATCAGTCTCCCTAAACGTGAGACTCTGACATGAAAACCATCCAGATTCAAATGTTCATTCTGGTAAAAAAAAAAAAAAAAGAAAGAAGAAGAAAAAAAAAAAAACGAGGAATGTCCAGCGCCTTGATCCTATGTGTTTATGAGTGGCAACAGTGGGAGAAGCAGTAGCATGCTGACCTTGGCCAAAGCACAAAGCAGCAGCACTTCCCCACATGTGTGCAGACATTTTTGTATGGATGTTGTTGATGTCTGAATGTTGTTGATGTCTGTTAGGAATCTCTTCCTGGTGGATGCTCAGTCTCATTTCCTTTAAGACTTCACATCAAATGAATCTCCTGGAAATGACTCATATGTCCCCAAAGCCTGACAGTGTGTCATGGCAGCATCTTGACAGGTGCAAAACAGGATGTTAAATGTTTAATGCACGTTGTGAACACCATAGCTCCGACTCTTCCTTGTTGGATCATGAAAGCTTAGTGACAGAATATCCATCCAATGCTTTAAAGAAAGTGAACTAGACTAAGTGAACTGTGCCTTATGGTCTGGAAGCTTATGGTAATGCTGACAGGAACATTCCTTCTGGATTTTCAAATTGGTGAATCAATAGAACATACGCTCACCATGAAGCCTAGGACATCTGCTAAGCAAAATAACCACATATGCAAATGTACATAACTCAATTAATCAGCCAGAGAACCACCACCAATGTTGTAGCAGAGTGTAAGGCATGTGTATCCTCAAAACTCAAAACATATATTTTCCTCCTGTGCTATTCCACTGTTCATTCTTGATTTCCTAATTCTGCTGTTTGCTTTAAAATTAATTTTTTGGTTTTGATTTTGCTGTGTAAAGTCAAATTCAAATTATTATTATTATTATTATTATTATTATTATTATTATTATTATTATTATTATTATTATTATTATTATTATTATATAATATTATTATATAATAATAATAATAATAATAATAATAATAATAATAATAATAATCCAGGAATAGTCACTGAGGACCACTTCAGAGTTTGGATTTCCACTTTCCATTTAACACATTTGATTTGTCTCTCTAATCAGTAAGGTCTTCAATATTTGCATTCAATATATCTCTATTAAATTTTACAATTTTACAGAGAGTTTCACAGTGATACAGAGCAGACTGGTAGAAAGTGGGTTTATAGTTAATAATACATTGGATTTTTATGTAACTTTTCACACCATATACTGTAAGACATTTCATAACTAGTTCTGACTGCATTGAGAAAGTTTTTACTTTAATGCCTCTTGGCAACTCAACATGTTTTGAGTTAAAACTCAACACTTTAATAGTGGACAGAGTACAATATTACAATGCTTTAATAAACTAAAACTTTGTTTTATCATAGCAAACACAGGGGGAAAGGAGCCAGCGACATAACCACGAATCGCAGTGCGTCATAAACCCTGAAATAATAGCAAATAATGCTCTACCTTTCAATGCAACAAATTGTGAGGGATTTTTTTTTTATAACATTACCATTGGTTGGGAAGATGAAGTATTAGCCAGCAAAGGTGAAGGAACTTCCAGGGGGCACTATTAATTCAGTGAGAAGAAATATCCCACATTACATTTTTCATTATTTTACGTCAAATCATGTGTGCCACAATTATTAGCACCTACAACATCTAATCTTCTCCTATAATGTTTAACAAGATGGGAGAATACAGAAAGAGGGATCTTTGACCATTCCTCTCTGCATGTTCCTCTTTAGGTCACTCCACAGGTTTCCAATGGGGTTGAGGTCTGGGAACTGTGATTGGAGGAGCTTGATTCTGTATCTGGTAAACTGTTTCGGTGTAGATTTGGCCACATGTTTAAGGTCATTATCTTGCTGAAAGTCCCAGTGACGACCCATCTTCAGCTCTTGGGCAAAGGCCACCAGATTTTGATTTAAAATGTCCTGGTATTTCAAAGCATTCATGATGCCATGCACCCTAACAATGGTTCCCAGGTTCCCCGGAGAGAAACAGGTCTCATCTGACCAAAGCACACAATCCCAGTTGAAGCTCCAGCACCTCTTAGTGAACTCCAGACATTTGCATTTATGATTGTGAGTGAGAAAAGTTTTTTTCCATGCATGCCTCCCAAACAGCTTGTTGGCATGGAGACAGCGCCTGGTGGTTGTTTTGGAGACTTTGTGACCCCAAGATGCTACTATTTGTTGCAATTCTTTAACATTGAGCTTTGGAGAACTTTTTTATTTCTCTTACCATCCTCCTCACTCTGCGTGGTTGCAAAATAAGCTTGCGTCCTCGTCCAGGTTTGTTTACCACTGTTTCAGTTGTTGTAACCTTCTTAAAGATTCTGACAGTAGATATGAGCAGGTGCAGGCGAGTGACTATTTTCTTGTAGCCATTGCCTGAATTGTGAATGTCGACACACATCTGCCTTACTTGAATGGTGTTGTGTTCCTTTGTCTGGATGAAATGGCCTCTGTGTCACATCATATTTATACCACAGGGAAACAGGAAGTGAATAATTACTATTTTAATGTTCCTAAATACTCTGATCAACTTTGTAAACTACTGTAGAAATGACAGAAATACTTCAATTACATTTATTTCCTAGTAATTGTTAGGGGTGCCAATAATTGTGGAACAGGTGATTGTATGAAAAATATATATTTTTTCCCAGTCAAGGATTTTTTTCTACAATTTTCAGTTTGAGAGTATGCTTCTACAATAAAAATTTAATTTATTATAAGGCTTCTAACACAACTTAACTACTTGTGCCAATAATTATGGAAGGTAATACTTTATTTTCTTCACGTGTTTTCATTTATATAATAATCGTAAAAGTTTTGTTTTTATGGTCTAAGGCGCTGCGTTCAGGTCGCAGTCTCCCCTGGAGGCGTGGGTTCGAATCCCACTTCTGACAGCTGCTAATGTTATTGGTTTTCCGTGGAAAGAAAAGTAAAAATACACTCCATGATTAAACCTTTATCAAGAAAAAGCCTTTGTGTAATTTAATTAATTTGAGAAACTTTAATTATATTAACACATAGCCTATTGAGTATTATCATCACAAAAGTGCAATATTACACATATCCAACAGGTTTAAAAAAAAAACATAAATAACATAAACATAAAATAAGGGTACAGTGAGTAAAGTGCTAGAATAGCTTAGTAAGTAAGATAAAATAACAAATGTAGGGTATAACTACAGTGAAAAGCTATCAGGTTTCATGTGATTTATACTAAGTTATAAGAACTAAGGCTTTCAATTACAGAGTAATTTTATAGCCTATCATGTTTTTTGGCAAATGTGAGAAATATCTTCATGTTCTTTTTGGATCCCATGTATGCCATTATGTGTGTGTGTTTGTGCAATCTGTTGTTTTTACTGATAAATAAAAAATACATTTTGTCATGGTGACATTTACGTGATTATTTTTCTGTCACTCATTTGTAATTTCACACCAATGATATTACATCACTGTGTGATTCTATAAACATTCACAGTAGTTTTTAGCACAGATTTCATGGTAGAGTCATGATTGAAAAACATAACTGATCCCTTGCAGTTGCCTCACATGTAGTTCAACTCCATTAAACAAAAGAGGTGTCTGAAAAGGAGTGATTGAAAAGGTTAAAAGACCATCTCTATAGAGTTTGAACTCTACCAATCAACAGTCAGGCAGATTGTGTACAAATGGAGGAAAGACCATTGTTACCCAGAAGTGGTTGAACACAAAAGATAACTCCAACTTCAAATAGTCAGAGTAATTGTCTGAGAGGTTACAAAAGAATCCAGGGTAAATTCTGTCTCACATTGACAAGTGTTGATGTTCATGAATCCACCATGTGGTTTGTAGCAAGGTTGGTAGAGTAGAAAAGAGAAAGCCACTGCTTTCTCTAAAATATGGCTGACCATCTACAATTTGCTGGGCATACATTTGACTCAGAGATCAACCAAGAGAACTTTCTCAAAGCTCTTCAGGATACTTTTGGGACAAGGCAGTTGATGATACCTTTCTTTACCAGTTAATGCAACAGAAGGCATATAAAGCCATTTGATTTAAGATGTAGTGCATGAAGCAGGTATTAAGATACATTCAACATTATACAGATACTGAGAAACATGGTAGATCCTAAAAATGCTAGAACAGATGGATATGTTCACTAATAACAGATGATATCCATAGATTGAGAACTGCACAGCACACACACACAAAACGACATACGGAAACAAAAAACATTCACCCACACGGGCAATTTAGAGAAGCTTTGGACAGTGGGAGGAAATCCACATAAACATGGGGAGAGCTTGCAAACTCCACACAGGAAAGCACATGTGGCTGAACTCTGGACCATCTATATACCACTTATAATTAAAGATTGCACTGAAAGGCTACTGATGTCCTAGATAGCCAGTGGCTGGGAGAACATTCCTTTATCTTCTGTGACTGAATTTACACAACATACAAAAAACAATAATACGTACATGTATGTAGATCTCCTGTAGGTTTTCCATGTCTACTTTACAAAAAGCACAGAGGGAAGGTGCAGTAGTTGGAATGGCATCTCTAGTCTGAAAAGGATGAAATCTTGTCAAATATTACAAGTGAACCAAAGGCCAAGGTGGGGGAGTTGGGTAGAAATATTTAAAGAAGGACTTTCTCCAAAGAGTTACTAAGGGCTGTCTAGCTCTGCGATTTACTGGTCTAACTCCCCAGATACAGGAATTTTGTACTGAGGTCCATACATGATCACCTAAGCCACCCACTTAGAGAAACACTGATCAATTAAAGCATGGTTCTAGTGATATACACTCAGTGACATAGAACAGTAAATCAAGATCTTCAGGAGCAACGTTATGAAGCCATAGTGTAGTATATTTGATTGTAATTTTTTATACTTTATTGATTCATCCCTTGAATATTTATCACTTATATTCTATAAAGTAAGGTCACCCCACTTTCTTTCTATGCTATCACATTGATATGCCTTGGGGAAATTGTTTTTAGTATGAATTACAAAACTATAAGGAAAAAAAAAAGGTGTGCCTTGGCCGTACAAGGCAGTAAACCAAGAACAAAGTTACGGCTCCATAGTGTAGTATGTTTGACTGTAACCTTAAGCCATCTTTTCTGGATTAGAAGAGTGGTTCTTTTATTCAGTTTCCAAACAAGACATTTACTTATTTTTTCCTTTATCTGCATAGACCATGCGTCTACTCAAAATTCCATTATATGGCTTGAGCACATATAAGGAGATCCATGGCTTATATACAATTAACTGCAATCAGAGTCCTGTGGCTTGAAAACATTTAACAATGTACAGAATCTACAATCTGAAATGGGCTTATAGCTGTGTACCTACATAGCCCCCATACAACGTGACTATACATCAGTACTGCATATTAAACTGCATACAAATTCACTGTTCACATTTGGTTCTGTGTAGAGACAGATGACTCCAGGACCCATGGTGTTCTGCAGTGGTCCACAAACAAACCGACTTCAAGGTCATGCATCTAAGAATTATGAGCAGGTCAGTTGTTTAATTCCTGATTAATTTAATGTGACATTTTTAAGTGATTTTGTAAATAACATAGTAATATTACAACAACAGCAATGATGATGATTAAAACAAGAAGAAGAAGCACCGAAGGTATGTAATTAAAAGACTTCTGCTTGCCACTGAAAGTGAGCTAGCATAGCCTTGTAGCCAACCTAGCTATAGTTAGCCATCTGAGTGGAATACCTGTTTCAGTTAGAAAATCATCATGGTTCAAGCTTCAGAGAAAATGATTTATGCCTTAAATACTTATCACTTATATTCTACAAAAACAAAGGTCATCCCACTTTCTTTCTATGCTAACACACAGCTGTGCTGAGGAAACACCACTGAGCTAAACTAGCTAACAAGCTAAAGGACCTCCTCCATCACCAAACTGAGCTTGTAGCGAAACTCCCACTTCCTGACTTATCAGCTGCAGCAGCAACAGGAGAAAACTCCTTTCTCTACCTCCTCCTCACTCTTATCCTTTTTATTTTTTAAAAAAGCTTCTTATACCTAACCTACGCTCTCTCTCTCTCTCTCTCTCTCTCTCTCTCTCTCTCTCTCTCTCTCTCTC
>JBBIGC010000152.1:8788330-8801725 GCA_037576955.1 Lepidarchus adonis | reverse complement strand
GTCATGCACTTCAGCAGTCGTTTCTGGCCTTGCTCAACGCAGACTGAGATTTCTTTGGATTCCCTGAATCTCCAGTAGAATTTTCTATATTATGCACAGAGAAACCAAAATGTTTTGCACTTTAGCATTGGGAACTGTTATTTTTGAACTGACTAATGTTTGGCCATAAAGAGGTAGGCCAAGCATAATTTTTGCTTACACACAATTTGGTGAATTCTTATTTTAAAATGCAGTTGCAGTATCCTCACCTATTAATATTTCACCTCATATTGTGCAATGTTCAAAACACTGCAACTTAAATATTGCAAAAATATTTTAAAACTTAATGTTTTTGCAAAATGAACTGCTATTTAAAAACATCCTCCAATACATGTTGCAATAAGAGTTTATATTAGTATGTGAGATATAAATATCACTGATGATATCAGTTTTCTGTTTAAAGAATTAACAGTCAGTGTGGGAAAATTAATAAAACACATGGTTGTACTTCCTGACACCATTAACCTTCTAATTTGTATGGCTTTAATCCAGAACAGAGTGCTTCCTTAGCAGAGCTGAACTTTCTCTCTTTTTCCTTGTGGCATAATCATTGACAATATTGTAAAGTTAGTCATGAATATATCCACATACAAGCCAATGTATTGAAAAATTGTGTTCTCTGTTTCAGATTGACAGCATTCAGAGCCTCTTACAGTGCCCCAATATATTGGTGTGTGTGGGACGTGAACCATTCCACCCACTATTTTTGGACAGCTTCCGGAAAAATTCTGACGATAAACTTCCAAAGCTTGTCTTAAAGTCACGTACCAGTGCCTCCAATGAAGAACAAGGATGTAAAAACGGTACGCTGAAAGAATTTTCTCTGGTAGAATGTTCCTACTTACATATATACAACTATATACTATACGGCTTAATTCACAACTTGCTTTTCTTAAATAATTTCAGAAGTAATTTTTTTGTTAAAAAGGTACAGAAGGCAAGCGGCCAACTGTATGCTATGCTTTGAACATAATAGTTAATGAACTACTTGGCTTAGAAGGGATTAGACAAGATACACTCCCTGGCCAAAAATGTCCCATGTACATATTCCATTGTCATAGAAGATATGTTTTATGTTTCAGAAGGACCAAATATTATAGCATGCATCAAGCAAATCGTATTTCCTCAAAAATAGGCTGCGGCTTATACACTGAATTTGCTAATCTTGTATTGGCTGTGGCTTGCTTAAATGGGGCGGCCAATCTAAAAACATGAAAACACATTTGCTAAATGTATAATTCAGTACACAAAAACATGACATCCCCAAATTTGTTGAATTTAAATGTATTGTTTACTGCAGCAATAAACATTTTGAAAAGCAACGCAAAGCAAAGACAGATCAGTGAAGGGTCAGTATAAAATGCGGAAGCGCCATTGCTTACCTCCACTTTCCACTGGAAACCGTTGTTTGCCGGAATTTAGCGTCGATTAGCAGTTAGCCTAGCCTTCATGATAGCCCTCAATGCACCAAAATATGCAGAGTCTCTGTGTATTGTAACTATCTTCTCTAAATGCAGCATATGATTAGTATATAATTAAGAATAACCTCACAACCTGGTTGTCATATTCTGGCAAATACAATTAATGAATTCAAAGATAAATAAAAGAAGAGAAGAAGAAAACCCTTTGATTTTGGAAAACGAACACTACTGTTATGAAGCACCTCTATGCATATGATGGCTGAAATTATCATGAAGTGGCACCGCTGCAGCTAGCCTTTCTTAAACTTTTTCAGCTCTTTGCTACATTACATTACATCCTAGTGTATAATACAAGCTGAATAAAGCTCAATGTAACAGAAATAAAAAGAACAAAATTTATTGCTGGCTGGGAAAATATAAGTTTTAAATTTTTGTTTTGAATAACCAGAGGATGGGTGGGGGTACAGCAGTACAGCCATGTCAATCATACATCTACATGTAAATTCTTCAGTAGAAAATTTGCAGCACTAAAATAAATTAAAAAATAAAATCAGATTCGTAAATGTCATCAATTGTAACCTGTGCTGCTTTTCTGTTGCTGATGCTGGACACGCGTTAGTCTCAGATATTGAAGCCATTGCATGGAGCTTAAATTCTATAGTGTAGTTCTTGTGTTGTGGCATGATATCTGTAAGATCCAAATTGTATCAATTAAATAATTTATGCTCAACTATGGTATAATTTCAGTACTGGTATAGAGTTGCAAAGGCCTCAAGGGATACGTGTCATGTTAGATGCTTCCACTTCAGATCGATAAATTCAGTAACGATGTGGCTGAAAACAAGGGGCGGCTTATCTTAGAGTTTTTCTGCTGCTTATAGAATGGGGCGGCCAATAATGTGCTTAAAATATAAATCTCTGGGGAAATACTGTAATGCAATTTCTTGAATGAGGTTAAGAGTTGTTCAATGCATTACTAAAACCTAGTGAAAAGATTGTTCTGAACTATGAGCTTTGCAGGAGAAATGTTGCTGGAAAAAAGCTTGTTTATGGTTAAAGATCAAAGCTATGTGCAATAGACAAAGTAAGGACAATGCAATGAGAAATCATGGTACTGTGACAAAGCAGCTGTATGGCCACAAGAAAACTTGTAATGAGGTTACTTAGAAAAAAGGCATTTCCTTTTCTGTGGAGCATCAAGCTTGGGCTCTGGAACAATAGAGAAAAGGTCATGTGGTCTGATGTGTCCATTTTACCTAATTGCAGAGCAACGGGCATGTTAGGGTAAGAACTGAAGAGAATGTAGCACTGCACTCATCATGCATAGAGATCATGAAGGAGTGTGAGCAATCATTTTTACACATCAATTGGCCACCACAAAGTCCATAGAAAGTCTTCATGATGTGTTGGAGAAGACTTTATGGAGTGATTTAATTTTTCATGATTAGTTTCACATATCATAAAACAATGCAAATCTGAATGGAAATGTAGTGAAGTTGTATAAAGTTGTTAAACTATACCACAGAAAATGCACGGCATAATCAAAAATAAAGCGAGCAACTTTTTTTTTATTTGGCCAGGTAGTGTATTTTGTGATAGTAGCTGTTAAGACACAAAAATCACACATTTTATTATATTTACAGTTATTTTTATATTTGTGTCATGTTTACAGTGAATTTTGGACTTGAAACCAAAAAGAGCGTCATTCATCCAAGAGCATATTCAACTGACAAGTCAGCCAAACTTACCATGTCATCCGAAAAGTCATTTCCAAATGGTCTTAACTCCGTTCCATCTAGTCATACATGTTATTCTCAAACAAGAGAAAATATGATGGATGATGACATTGAGAAGAGGGTTCTTGTAAACAAGGACGGAAGTTTGTCAATGGAGATGAAAGTGCGATTTCGACTGTTAAACGATGAGACACTGCATTGGTCAACAGAGATTAAGAAGTCACCAGGCACATTCAAAGAATCTTTCATGGGGTACAATGATGCCTACTACCTCCAACATGGTAGTAGTGATAGTTGCTCAGAGGCAGAGTCTTTTTGTGCTGGTGAGGCTGAAGCTGCCAGACTTCACCAAAAGCATATGGAAGACCCTCACTGTCAGCACTGTTGTACTCATTGCCAAGAGTATGAAATTTGGAAAAGTCCAGTCATTGGTGAACAAAAACCTGTAAGACACATCAGATCATCCAGTTCAAGTGCATCTTCGCACAAAATAGTCTGCAAAAAAATGTCAGTTGACAGCATGCATACAATGTCCAGTGAAGAATTTACAGAGCAGGTAGTAGAAAAAGCAGCTTGCTTCCAGCAGACCGTTGGGGAGGAGGGGGAGACCACAGTTGAATACTGTACTATCAGTCGTTCCTGCAGTCGCGGTGAAGTATGTTCAGTTTCTGCAAAGAAGGATTACTCTGAAGAGAAAGGTGGAAAAGATGAACAAGTGTTTATTAATGATGAGAAAAAAGATGAAAGTGTGTGCACTGCTCCCTGTAAAGATTTAAAAAAGGATCATATGACTGTCCAATTGACAAAGAATTCCCAGGAAAAAGAAAGACCCGTGTCTGCTGAAATCAATTCCTCACAAGTCTTGGAAGGATGTCTAAACAAGGATCATGATGAACAGGACCATGTAAGTAACTCAAAATCACCCCAGAATAGCACTCAAGTGGATGACAAAGAAAGCAGAGATGCTGCTTCAAAACTATATACTATTACTTCGTCCAAGTCACCTTTATCTCCAAAACAGCAACTATCTCCCAAGCCACCAAGTAAAGTTTCAGGTAGCTCAGTGAAATCTAGATCTAGACGTTGTCAACATCCAAAATCAACAGATGTGGCTAAGGGTTTAACAAAGGAGGCGTTTGAAAGCAATATATTAGCAGCAAGCATTCAACCAGAGGAACATATCTTACATGAGAGTGTAGCTGTTCAGAGACCTCTAAGCTCAGAAGTGATATCAAAATCTGATAATGATTTTGAAGATACTACTACAGAACCTGCTGAGACAAATCAAAAGAAACGATCTTCAAGTGCCATGTCCAATATATCAAACACCTCTGGAAAATCGGGGGAATCCAACATAGTAACTGAACAGGAACACACTGATGTCAAAGACAATCTTGAGGAGAGAACAGCAAGTGCCATGTCAGCTAAATCAAATATCTCATCAAGATCAAGGCAGTCCAGACGGTCAGAAGTAGCACCTGAAGACACAATGGAAGTTGAACTACAAATAGAGGAAAGAGCTCAAAGTGCAAGTTCTAACACTTCTACAAGATCAAGGCAGTCAAGAGTTTCAGAAGCGGCAGCTGATGAATTTGTTGAGGTGGAAGACCAAATAGAAGAGAGAGTTCCAAGTGGAATGTCAATAGTATCTGCTAAATCTAATTCATCAAGAATATCAGACTCCTCAGAGTTGGGACAGGACAGATCTCCTAGTATCATGTCTGTCAAATCTAACGCCTCTGCTCAATCAAAGAAATCAACATTTTCAAATAGAACTCCTGTAGAATCTAAAGAAATGAAATCACAGCAAAGAGAACAAAGTACTATGTCCTCCAAGTCTGTTGCATCAGCTACATCTAAGAATTCAAATATACCACAGGAAACAACAGCAGACACTGCTGAAATAAGCAATAAAGAGTTAGATGATCATGTTTCACATCACTCCAGCATTTCAGAAACAGGCACAGCAGAACAAGAAGCTGACAGTGCACTTTCACATACTTCGGAAGTGCCTATAACAAAAAATATTATTTCAGATTTGAACCAAGAAATGAATGAGACAGGAGAAGACTCATTACAGGAGCGAACCCCAAGTGCAAGGTCTATCAAGTCAAATTCTTCTTCAAGGACAAATAAATCAAGTGTTTCAGTAGCTCCTGCAGAAGCAGATCAAATTAAAGAAGAGTCAGAGAAACGAGCCTCAAGTGCTATGTCTTCTAAATCGGCTGCATCTGCCAGATCCGAGAAATGCACAAAGGCAGTGTCAAAGTGTAACGATACAGGAGAAAAGTTCCTGCAAGAAAGAGTACCAAGTGCTATGTCTTCTAAATCCCATGCCTCTGACAGATCTAAGACTGCAGCAGATGAATCAGCAGACTTTGAAAACAAAACTGAAGAACGAGTTTCAAGTGCTATGTCTACAAAATCAAATATCTCTACAAAAACAAACAAGTCAAAAATATCAGAATATATTGCTGATATTGCTGCGGAAGAAGTTTCAGAACGATCTAAAAGTGCAATGTCCTCTATATCTAATGCCTCCACAAAATCAAAAAAGTCAAAAATGTCAGTTGTGACTAATGAACAGCCTGTAGGAACAGAAGAACGAACCCCCTCTGCTCTTTCAGTTAAATCTAACACTTCTGAAAGATCAACAAAATCAAACGTTTCAAAAACCACAAATGTAAAGGAATTTAAAGATGAAGAACGGCCTACCAGTGTCTCTGAAAGATCAATTAAGTCTAATGTCTCAGAAATGGAAAATTATGACCCTGAATGCACAGAGGAACAAACAGAGCAACGTGTAGCAAGTTCAATGTCTCTTTATTCCAATCTTTCTGGGAGGACGAAGTCAAACCTTTCTCTTTTTGAAACTGATGAAAATCTATGTGTAGAACATACAGGTCCAATCACTACGTCTGAAAAAGCAAATCATTCATCAAAACAAACCTCTGGAAGTAATAAAGAGATTGTTGAGAGAACAACAAGTTCTTTGTCAACAAAATCTAATAAGTCAGCAAAATCTGATGTGTCTGTAATTTCTAACAAATCAAAACCATCAGAGCCTGCTTCAGAAGAGCCTGAACATGTAGATAAAGTCAATGAGAAACGAGCACCAAGTGCTTTGTCCTGTACGTCCAATGTTTCAATTAGGTCAAAGGTTTCAGAGTCTGGAACTGGTGAACCTACGTTGACAGAATATCCCAAAGAGAACAGACATCCAGATACATCAACAAAATCTAATACCTCTATACAATCAAAGAAGTTAATTTCTTCTGAGACTGCAGCTATAAAAACTGAGAAAATGAACGGGAATGCGAAATCCAGTGCATTAAAAAAATCAGGAAAAATCAAAGTTGAAGAGGCAGCGGCTGAGTTACCATCAGAGGAAACCGAGCAACAAGGAGCAAGAACAGCAAGTGCATTGTCTGTAAAGTCCAATACTTCTGTAAAATCTAAAAAGTCAAAAGTTTCTGATGCACAGATTGAAAATGTTGATGCAGAAACATGTCAAACCAGTGAAAGATCAGAGAGTGCATTGTCACTAAGAACCAATGGGTCTGAGAGATCTATAATGACAAAAACATCAGATGCTTCAGGACAAGAACTTGATAATGGAGATAAAGGAGAAAGGGCACTGAGTGCCATGTCTTGCAAATCCATCGTTTCAACTGCATCTAACAAATCAAAGGTTACAGAAACAATGGTTGAGCCTGTAGAAGTAGATCATGATACAGAAGAGAGAGCACCAAGCACAGCATCAGCTAAATCTTATAGCTCTGCAAAATCTAAGATTTCACAAGTTTCTGAAGAAGCACTTAAGAAAACTGAAACCACAAATGAAGAAGGAAATGAGGACACGTTGTCAGGTACAATGTCTCCTTGTTCTTTGTCAGCAAGATCCCCAAGTGTATTGTCAACAAAATCAAACACCTCTGCAGGACCTAAGAAGTCTAAAGGTTCCAAAGAGGAGGAAACAGTAGAAAGATCTCCAAGTGCAAAAGAACGAGCACTAAGTCCCATGTCTACTAAATCCAGTGTATCCTGCAGATCCACAAAGTCCAAAGGTCCAGCGCTACTTATTGAACAGACTACAGAAACTGATGAATTAAATGTGAGGTCTGCTAGTGCCCTGTCAAATGCTTCTGTAAAGTCTAAGAAATCACAAAATTCCCAGAAAACAAGTAATGCACCTTCAAAGAAAGATTGCAGTGATGAGAGAAACCCTAGTGTTTCATCAATTCAATCAAACGGTTCAGCAGTATGCATAAACAATGTTTCAGATATTGAGTCCCACATGGAAAGACCAATAAGTTCAGCATCTGTCAAATCTAACTTGTCTGCAATGTCTAAAGAACCAGAATCATCAACATGTCATACTGAGGGTAGTGTTCCAATGGAGGAAGAGCTAAACCGAGCTAAGAGTCAGCTATCAGTTAAGTCAGATGCCTCTACAAAATCAAATAAGCCCACAGTTGAAGAAGAGAAGGGAAATAGTACAAACCCTGAAGATACTACAAGTAGCTATGCAGAAATGGGTGGAAAGAGAGGAAAAAGTGTTTTATCAGACCATTCAAAGGCATCAAGCACTGGAAGATGCTCCTGTGGTGGTCTGAAGAAGTCACAACCTACAACAAAATCATCTGCAAGTAAAGCTGACAATGAAGAGAGGTCTGCCAGTGCATTGTCTTACAAATCTGCAAAGTCTAAAACCAGTTCAGTTGGTAGCAATTCTGATAGAGATCTAACTCCAGCAAGTGCTTCAGTTTCCATTGGGATTGTAGAAGAATATGATGCTGATAATATTGAAGAGGAAAGTATGTCAGTGGCATCGGCAACCTCAAAAAATGATGTATGTTGTAAGGGCTCCTCAAATATTACAGAAAATACAAAACAGCACAGCACACAAACCCAACCTGATAGATCTTCATCGTCAGCAGGGACAAATGTCTCAAACAAATCCAAGACGTCTGAATGCACTCGTAGCACCTCAGCACAGCCAATATCAGATACAGTATGTGGAATTAATTATGAAACAGCAAGCAATACATCTGAAACAAGTAATGTTATGGAAGATAAACCTGAAAGCCATCTTAAAAGGCAGAAATCCCCAACCAGTGAAGTACAGTCATCTAGTAAAGTCTCAAGTGCTTCTCACTCTGAAGTGAGAAAGCCATCAGTCACTGACCGACCCAAAAGCAAAATATCCAATTCATCTCACTTGGAAGTAAAAGTGCAAAAGAGCAATGAGAAGTCCAAACATGCAAGTGCAAATAAGGAGTCAAAAAGATCAAATAATTCCTGTAACAGACCCAGTAAAGAGGATCAGGAAGGGATTTCAAGACCTCGTTCAGCAGACACGTATGCAACCTCAGAGAATCTGCTCAGTCCCAGCCCATCAAGATCCTCAAAGAAATCCAAGAAGCCTGTAATTCTTCTTGGTGGCTCTAATGATAGTGTGTTGTCTCAGTCTGTCTCAGCTCCAGAACCACTGCATGAAAATTCCAACAATCTGAATACAGATGTTTCTGATAAGACAAATGTGTCTGACAGGATGTGTAATTGTCCCCTGGATGTTACTGAGTATGATAAGAATGTCAGTGACAAAGCAAGTGAAAAAAGTAGTAAATGCCTAAACAGAAAAGGCAGCAGCTCTTCACAACAGAAGGCAGATGAGGAGAACTCTGAGTTAGTTCCATCTAATTTACCAAATGCTTCTCCAACTGAGGTAGTAAATGAATGGTTGAATAAAATTCCACTGGACAGTGCTTTATACGATGTCGGAGATGAATTCCATGAAAACTGTGAAGAATTAGAAACACTGAACAGATTCCCAGTACAAAATGAAACTGGGAATGAAAATGAAGGAAATGCCAATGTAGCTGTTTTTGAGCAACAAATTGAGGAAGAAACTCAACCGGGAACTAAAGTAATGGAAAATGTCGAAGACAAAGAAGATGATGAAAAAATGACTGAAGGATATAATGTTGATGCTACTAATAACCAATCTTGTCCTGAAAATGCTGTCTCAAAAAGCTTTCATTCTTCTGTCCAGGTTATGAGAGTTTTACTGAGTCCTAAACTTGATAGATGTAATAGTTTACCTGAAGTATCTACAGTATATGGACAAAAACTTAGCACCTCAGCAAGAGGTCTTTTAGATTGCCTTGTAAATCTTCAGTTGATTGATTTTGATCCAAATGATGTAAATGGTAAAGCTGAAAAATATAAGGACCTCATGAACATGCTCCAGTCTCTTTGGCTTTGTGATCCATCTGACAGATTGACAATCACACAGAAAACTAAATCCAATGATCAGCATTCTACGGATGATGAACTCAAGGCCAAGTCATCATCTGGGGTAGATGTAAGTAGTGGCTCAACTGGCTCTGGAAAGAGTAGCGCTAATGAAAGTAATCAGGGTCCGAAATCTCAAGCCAATACAGAGGGTGAAGGACTTGAGGTGCTGACTAAGTTACAAGAGGTTGATGAACATGAGGAGGCTTTAGAGGTGGAAGAAATCAAATCTGATCCAGGAACACCAGATATTGCAAGACGGGTCCAGTGGACCCCAGACACTGAGACAGAAGCCATTGTCAAAGAAGACAGAAAAGATAGTAACATTTCAGCTTCAGATGATACAATCAGAAGTAATGATAGTCCAAGAGAGCCACTTGAAACACCTCCTTCTTCAAACAAGAGTGCTGGAAATGAACGTCAGGAAGACACAAGTTCAGGCACTCCTCCGTCAGTGCAGAGGGCTCCACTAACAAAAAGGTTTTCTCAAGACCCTGATCCTGCCTGGGTGTTAAATCTGCTAAATAAACTAGAAAAGCAGTTTATGAAGCATTATGTGAATGCAATGTCAGAATTCAAAGTACGCTGGAACTTAGATGACAATGAGCAGCTTGATGCCATGATATGTGAATTAAGGGATGAAGTTCATAAGAGGATACAGTTAAGTATTAACAGAGAACTCAAAAAAATTCTGGGTCGGGCAGGAAGACCTAGACCACCCAAAGAAGCCATGTCACGTGAGTCAACTGTTCAAACAGAACAAAGGAGGAGGCGTCTGAAAGTAATGCTCAACCAGTCCATGGATACACCGGCAAAAAGTGATGATGATTATACAGCAACAGGGACTGATTTTAGTGATCAGCGCAGTGATGATGAATATTGCCCATGTGAAACATGCATGAAAAAGAAAATGGCATCAAGGCCTGTGTTACCTGCAGAGATCTTAAATTCTGCTCCGGTGATGAAGGACTTTGATTTGAGAAAAATTCTCCAACTGAAAAGAGAAGTTCCCAAAACCAGCAAAAAATATATTATAGAGGAAACTGGAAATAAGGACGACGGTAGATGTGCAAATGAGGCAGAAACATTCATTGAAAGTAAGACTTGTGAGCAAGAACATTCAAAAGAAGTAGATACAGCTCATGAGGAAACAGCAGAGCAGTCTGAGACGATTGAAACTGAAGATGTAGAAGCAGTCCAGATAGATACAATAGCAGAAAAAGAAATTGCTGATAAGGTATCAGCAGGTACCGAAACAACTGATGAATTAGCAGAGAGAAAAGGATCTTTGGAAAGTGAAACAGTGGAACAAGAGCAACCAGCAGAAGCTGAAACTACTGAAGAAAATGAGACACTTCAGGTTACAGTTGTACAAGATGAAGTGACTGACAAGGAATCGGTGGATGAACTAGTAGCTGAAGATGAAATGGAAAAAGATGAGGCTACACCTGAAGAGCAAATAACAGAGAAAGATGAGGATGCTGAAACTGAAACTTTGGAGAAAAATGAGACATCTGAGGTAGAACTGACAGAAGAAGAAGAGAAAGAAACAGTTGGAACTGAAACTGTAGCTGAAATAGGGGAAGAAGATGAAGCTTCAGAGGCAGAGAAAGGAGAAACAGATGGGGACGAGTCAGTTAAAGGAAAAGATACCAGTAAGGAAGAAACAACAGGAGAAGAAACATTTGAGGATGGAGTAGCAGATGAGGAAAATATTAGTGAAACTGAAACAGGAGATGAGCCTGCAAAACAATTCCAACCAGTGGAGGATGAAATACCAAAAGATGAAGAAACAGCAAAATTAGAAACATTGGAAGATAAAGAAACAGCTGATGAAATAACAGAAGACATAGAGACAGGTGAAGATAAAACAGCAGATGAAGAGGAGATAGATGATAATGAAATACCAGAAGATGGAGGGATAAACAATGACGAAGCAGAAGGCGAGGCCTCATCTGAAGCTGAAGTAGCAGAAATGACAGGAGATAGTGTTACTGATAATGATGGAACAAGTGTGGCTGAAGAGATGGCAGCAGAAGAAGGAGACGCTGACGTACCAACTGTCGAAGAAACACCAGAAGATGGAGAGAAAGCTTATGAAGGAGTATCTAAACTGGATAATGCAGAAAGTAGAGATACAGCTGATGAAGAAACACCAGAAAAAGGAGAGATGGCTGATGAAAGAATGTATGATAGAGAGACACCTAAAGATCTAGAGAGGACTGATGAAACAGGAGGAGATGAAAAGACTTCTGATGATGGAACTGAAGATGATAGAGTGACATATGATGGTGGAACAGCAGAAGATGGGGAAATCACAGATGATGGAATAGCAGACAAAAGCCTAGGCCATAATGGAGCTGCAGAAAATGGAGATTCAATTGTAGATGAAACAGTAGAACTTGGGGAGAATTTGGAAGCTGAAATAGCAGAAGATGAAGATAAAGATAAAACTGACCTAACAGAAGATGGAGAAACAGCTGATGATGGAATAGAAGATGGAGAAACAGGCCATGAAGCAGAAGAAAATGAAGAAGCAGTTGAAAATGAAATGGCAGGGGAAGAGATAGATCAAGCTAATGTCTCAAAAGATGCAGAAACAGATGAAGATGAAACAGGGGAAGGTGAAGAGTCAGCAGAGGTAGAAACAGCAGAAGATGGAGAGGTAGCTGATAATGGAAAGATGGTAGATGGAGAGACAGTTGGTGAAGAAACAGCAGAAGATGGAGAGACAGCTGTTAATGAAACAGCAGAAGATGGAGAGACAGCTGTTGATGAAACAGCAGAAGATGAAGAGTCAGTTGTTGATGGAACAGCAGAAGATGGAGAGTCAGCAGAGGAAGAAACAGCAGAAGATGGAAAGACAGCTGATGGTGTAACAGCAGTAGAAGGAGAGACAGCTGATGATGGAACAGCAGAAGAAGGAGAGACAGCTGATGATGGAACAGCAGAAGAAGGAGAGACAGATGATGATAGAACAGCAGAAGAAGGAGAGACAGCTGATGACGGAACAGCAGAAGAAGGAGAGAGAGTTGATGATGGAACAGCAGAAGAAGGAGAGGCAGCTGATGATGGAACAACAGAAGAAGGAGATATAGCTGATGATGGAACTGCAGAAGAAGGAGAGACAGCTGATGATGGAACTGCAGAAGAAGGAGAGACAGCTGATGATGGAACAGCAGAGGAAGGAGAGACAGCTGGTGATGAAACTGCAGAAGATGAAGAGACAGCTGATGATGGAACTGCAGAAGATGAAGAGACAGCTGGTGATGGAACTGCAGAAGATGAAGAGACAGCTGGTGATGGAACAGCAGAAGATGGAGACGCAGCTGGTGATGGAACAGCAGAAGATGGAGAGGCAGCTGGTGATGGAACTGCAGAAGACGGCGAGACAGCTGATGATGGAACAGCAGAAGATGGAGAGACAGCTGGTGATGGAACAGCAGAAGCTGGAGAGGCAGCTGGTGATGGAACTGCAGAAGACGGCGAGACAGCTGATGATGGAACAGCAGAAGATGGAGAGACAACTGGTGATGGAACAGCAGAAGACGGAGAGACAGCTGATGATGGAACAGCAGAAGACAGAGAGACAGCTGGTGATGGAACTGCAGAGGAAAGCAAGGCAGTTGATGATGGGACAGCAGAAGGAGAGACAGCTGGTGATGGAACTGCAGAAGAAGGAGAGACAGCTGATAATGGAACTGCAGAAGAAGGAGAGACAGCTGAAGGTGGAACTACAGAAGAAGGAGAGACAGCTGATGATGGAACTGCAGAAGAAGGAGAGACAGCTGATGATGGAACTGCAAAGGAAGGAGAGACAGCTGGTGATGGAACTGCAGAAGAAGGAGAGACAGCTGATGATGGAACTGCAGAAGAAGGAGAGACAGCTGATGATGGAACTG
>JBBIGC010000152.1:8775648-8788230 GCA_037576955.1 Lepidarchus adonis | reverse complement strand
TGATGGAACTGCAGAAGAAGGAGAGACAGCTGATGATGGAACTGCAGAAGAAGGAGAGACAGCTGATGATGGAACTGCAGAAGAAGGAGAGACAGCTGAAGGTGCAACTACAGAAGAAGGAGAAACAGCTAATGGTGGAACTGCAGAAGATGCAGAAAGAGCTGTAGCAGACATGAAAAACCATGGAGAGGCAACTAATGGAGGAAGTCTAGACAATGAGGAAACAACTTGTGAAGTAGAAGCAATAAATGATGAAATTGATGAAAGTGATACTGCTGAAGGTGATGAAGGAAGGGAAGAAGAGGCTGGAGTTGCAGAAAATGATCAAACTGATGGTCCTGTTGTTTATTCCAGTGTTGAAAACACTGACGGTCATGATGAAATAACTGAATTAAAAGCAGATGATGAGGATGATGAAGATGCACCACTTAAAAATGAGGGTGATGTTGTTGTACACAGTTTTGAAGAAAACATAAGTAATGAAGAAAGCACAGGAGCGCATACAGACAACATACAAGCACAAGAAAGCTCAGAGGTGATGAGTGATAGTCAAGACAAAGGATTCCCTGTGACATCTGAAAACGTCGATGAAACGAGAAGTTATTTAAACAGTCATTTTGTAAACATTGGTGAATCAGCTGAAGGTGGAGATGAAGCTGAAGATGAAACCGAACCAGATGTGGAAACAGATGAAGAAGGGCCAAAGATGAAAATTTCTGTTTCACAACCTTCAGTACAGTCAGTGCATGAAGATGACCAAACCGATGAAACCACAATGGCCTCATTTGATGCCGTAGAAAAAATATGCACATGCTCTGAAGATGGAGCAGATGCTGATGTGGAAGATTCAGAAACAGATGTCCACGTGAAGTATGATAACGCTGAAAATAAGGACGATAATGATTCTGACTCTACACCATCTAAGATTGCATGTAGCCCTTCAGAAATGAAAGAGAGTGAAGGTCCTGGAAAACTGTCAGATATCGCAGAGGATGCTGCTGAAGAGGAAACCGAGGAAGCAACAAAACAAGATGGAGAAACGGAAGATATTGATAGTGAAGAAGAAACATCTGAAGGTGGCCTGACAAGACAAATAACTAAGTCATCCATCGAGTCCCAGCCAGGATCTTTGGAAGAAGTTTTGGACGAGGAAACAAAAAGTCAGAAAAGTTCAGATCATTTGACTGTGAAAGGCAAACGCATGTATCCCACTACAACCTCAGAGGACGATAGCAAAGACATGCAAGAAAAAAGTGATGCTGAGTCAGTAGATTTACACAGGCGTGCTGCCACTCCTAAAGAAGCTGCTAAAAAATCCAGCAAGCCGAAAAGCATTAAATAAATATGTGATATTAATTTCTAAATAGTGCTTGGAAATATTTAACTGTTTTATGCACTTTATTAATTGCTGCTGTGGTATCTGCACTCTTGCACAGCAAAGCTTTGTTGTTAAAGGGAAAACTGAAACTTGAAAAAATGTTGGGAAATACAGCTAAACTCTTCGTTTGCATAATTACAATTAGATAAATATGGATATATAGTATTTTGTATTGAGCTGCAAGTTAATCTTTATATAACATACTGTACTGGAGCCTTAGCCTTTGTATGTTATTCCTAGACAATGGGATGATAAACTGTGCAATAGGGAAAGTATTCCGTTTACATACAACCATCAAACATCTCTATGCAGGAATACTGTGCTAACATACTTTGTGTAATAAGTGACAATATATGTGTATGAGCATGTGTCAGAAAGACATTTTTCTCCCATTTAACATAATTAATTTGATTTGCTTTATCATTATCCTGTATGTTTAATCACCATATTTTAAAGCCTCAGTATATCAGCTCACTATTAGATTACACATGTATATACCCTGTTTGCTGGTTTTAAATTCTCCATGCAGAAAGCATTTAGAAACTATTAAAAATATCAGAAAAAAGCAATATGAAGAGAGAGAGAGAGAGAGAGAGAGAGAGAGAGAGAGAAAGAGAGAGAGAGAGAGAAAGAGAGAGAGAGAGAGTGAGAGAGTACACCAGTGTTAATGTCAGAGTATTTAGTTATTAATTACATTTATAGTAAATGTGTGATAAATCATCTGACTGGTATCGTGTGACAATTTGGACTTTTAGGTGCAACTTGTAATTTGCATTGCCACAAAAATACAATGATGCATCCATTTTGTTGCAGAATGAGTAACACAAATACCAACTCCCACTTCTGAAGCCTTTAATTCATAGTAAAATATGCCTTAGATGCTTTGCCACATGCACCAGTGCAAGGTATTTCAACCTCATCCATGACCTTATCCTAACAAAGCCTGCAAATATCACTTGACAAAGTACAAGTCAATAAAAAAAAAAGGCATAATAATGCTGACAAATAAAGAGAGACACGCACAAAACATTAAAAGTGAGTTGAAATGTGTGTTTGGTGCATTAAAAATTAAGTATTTCAGATTTGCCCCTCTCTGGATCAAGATTATTGTACTGTACTGTACCAGTACTGCACTGGGTGAACACCAATTCTGTGACTTGAATGTACCAATATGCTCAATAAACTAAAATGTATAAAGATAATGTGTTTGTCCTGAAATATGAACTAAATTGGCAGTGTTTAGGATGGTTTTACATTGAACTAATTGTATGACCCCAGAAAACTATCAAATCTCATCAGCACACAAGCTAAATGCAACATTAGTCATTTACATACATTCATTCTACTTGTGATCACCTGGAGGCATTAGATGATCCTACTGTCATCAGCACTTACAAATGTCCACTGTAGAAAAGCTATCTGCATGAATTATTATATTGACTACTTTTAGTCAGAACTTTGTAAATTAAAGGTTGTAGAACTGGATTTTCATCAGCAATGTGGGTCAACACATTAAACATGTCTAATGAAGTAGACAGTAAATGGACACAGTGTTTAAACATGTCAATATGACCATTAATAAAAGAATGTCTTCATCTGTTATAAGATCATATCTCTGATAACTCATTTCATATAGTCTGAATAATTAATGATCTTAATAAATGTATACTTATCACAAAAAACTCTATAAACTACATTAATTTCCCATTTCCATTTACCACATCTGTTCTGAGCTTACCTCAACCCTACGTGTGATATTGTTTTGTGATTTAACACATTATCAAAGCTCTAGCTCTATTCTGATGCTTGATAATTGCGGAAAATATTGAATTAGGCCGTATATAATTCTTATTAGAAATTAGGCTTTATTTTCTGAACCTTCAATAGATCATAGTGTGACATTCATGCCAAAATAAAAAATGCTCCCCAAAAATATTGAAGGAGAAAATCAGTGAACTATTAATAATTTGCCCCACCTCATCCATCAGCCAGAGTCACCTTAGTTAAGAGTCAATTCCCAGCCATTGCAACACCTCAAGCATTTTTGTTTTTGTTCCTTAACTTGGTTGCCTTAACAGACCGGTCAGTTCATTGAATAGGGGCAGAGCCCAAGGATCCAATACCCTGACAACTGCAATTACTCAGGGCACCTAGCATTGTGAGGACATTGGGAGTCCACTGTGATAATGGATAGTCTGTGGAGCATTTTATAGAGAGGTTCCTCATCCAGCTTCTTCCACCATATGAGAATCTGTAACACCTGTCAATGTCCAATTCAAATTCAGCTTAATTTGAACTTCGCTGGCTTTTGTTAAAAGAAATGTTTCATTTATTAGAACTGCTATAAGCCAGGTTCCCGTTTAGCAGCATTTCATGGCAGCATTTGACTCATTCTTTCTTCTCCTCCCTTTCCTGATGGTGGTACCTATATCCATATAACCAAAGCAACCGTTTCTATGTATATTTTGGAAGTTGTAATTAACGTCTGACTTTGACAAGGTAAGTATGTGACTGGGTATTTGAAACTGTCCTAGGAGACTTCATTCCCTACCTACACTGCACTGAAGTCAGAGGTGTGCAGCCCCACTGGACAAGCTTGATGGATAGTCCTCTCTTTGTGAGTTTCCATCCACGGCTTCCGGAGGGGATGTGACATAAATAATTGGTGTCACTTCCATCGACCGGGTGCCACACTTGGAGTAGGTGCTGGAGTGACTCACATAGCACCACAGCCTATTCCCCTCCCCAAACTGCAGAATGGCTGCAGAGTGCATGCAGAGAAAGTTAGTGATAATAAGATAGAGCACACTGGCATAGCAACACCCTTGGTATAAAATAATTGTCACAAAAATCGTTATCCTTTTCTTTCATAAAGCTATGAATAAGTGTATGTCCCATGCTGTTGAAGCAATTTTAAATAACTCCATTAAAAATCACCTGATTGTAATATTCTGCTTTTAATTTCATTAATAATGTCATTTTTTAAATAACTAATTGCAATGTCCTACAGCACAGTTTCTGTTACTGGCACTGATGTCATCAAAATGGCTTAATCTTTGACACAATTGACCTGTTTTAAATATTTGGAAACAAGTAAAATGACACAGTTGGGCAATAAATGTGGATGGGACATAATTTTATGTATCTTTGCAGAATTGTGATGCGGAAGTAAAATAGTGTCAGCAGAGCTTAATGTTTGCATAAACCCAATAAAAAAGATCATGTAACGATGGGAGACATGATGGTGCAGTGGTTGGTGTTGTCACTTCACTGTAAGAAGGTCCTAGTTTTGGTCTCTAGGCCATGGGTGCCTTTCTATGTGGAGTTTTGTTCAAGTGGGTTTCCTCCTGCTGTCTAAAGGCGTGTAATTTAAGATGACTAGCTATTTTAAATTGTTTGTCATGAGTGTGTGTGAATAGTTGTCTGTCTCTGTGTTACCCTGCGATGGGTTGGTCTCCTATCAAAGGGTGTACCCTACCCTGGGCTGTAGCCAGCTTGGATCCCTGTGACTCAAAGTTGATAAAGCGTTTTGGAAAATTGATGGTGGTTTGGTAACTTTTGTATATTTTGTATATTTTGTATAACCTTGTATATTCTGTAATTTCTGAAAAATTTCTGAAAGTCTGATTCTGATTTCTGCCATCCATGTTTGGATATGGCAAAGAGTATAATTAATAGGGTCAAGATTTTATTTTAATAAATCTGTGTGCATAACTATACTAAACTACTTCAATAAATGTGCATGTGTAAGAAGCTATTGAACCCAGTACAAATACTTTAGCTATCTTTGGAGTGTAAACAAATTGAAATAACTTTAAAAAATAGAGAAACTCAAAAGAAATTAAAAATCTAAGATTCAGGATTATTTATTTATTATTTATTATTTATTTAACAGTTATGTAGTATACATTATACAATTATGCAAGTAAAACATGCAGTGACTTTAGAAGTATCAGGTTAGTTACAGGAGTTTAAAAAAACTTATAACTCAAGCTTTGACCTTTTCCATCTGTGAAAAAGGTACTGTATCCCTAATGGACTAATGAGCATGGACAAGGTGCTAAACACATTCTCTGGCATATCTTGTTTGCCTTTTCTGTTTGCACAACTGTATGTTGGCTGAAGAAGCACCAGAATGGGGTGGGAGTAATTTTTATTAGATTACCTTATGGAGTGTAAGACTGAGCCAAAGAGATGAGCTAAAACTACAGCACTAGCACTAGCATTAGCACTAAAGCTAACACATTAGCAAGTCAATGCAGTGTAAAATGGTGAGGTTGACTTTTTGTTTACTAATACACAGAACATTTTTAAACATTTTGAATGATTAGTAAGTGTGTTACATATATAATGTATAATGACAGTTTCTCATGCTTTCTCTGGATTCCATGCAACAATAGTTTTAACAGTATAATGTATTAAACATTATGAAATACCTAAGTGAGTATTTGAGTAAGATGAGTAATGACCCATCTTTGCTTGCAGAGAATGAACCCTTGTTGGATGTTCCTTTTATACCCAATCATGATTACCTCACTTACTGTGGAATGTTTAAAAATGGCATAACTTCAATATTAATTTGCACTTTTTTTTATTCCAACTTTTCTTGAGTGTGTTGCACACGTCAAATTATACATTTGTTGAATTTCCTCACTCTGTGAGCAATAGCATTTAGTCATGTTTTCTGGCCCATCCACCTGACCATTACCACATGTTCATCTGCTGCCTACACCTCTAAGAACTCAGAGAAGGATGGGTTCCCCTTCTGAGCTTTGGTTCCTCGCAAGGTTTCTTCCTCAGTTCAGGGAGGTTTTCCTTGACTCCGTCACCTTGGCTCATTAGGGGCCCGGACTTGGGCCTTGTAAAGCTGCTTTTTGACAATATCTGTTGTAAAAATCGCTATTGAAAAAAAAATGAATTGAATAGAATAATGAGAGCAGTAGAAAGTGGCCAATAGACTACTATTGTTTTTTTCTACTTAGTTCATTATATTAATAATCAAATGGGCCAAAAGTGGCCTAGTAGTGGTTACGACTTTGCCCCTGAAATCTGAAGGTCGCAGGTTCAAGTCCCAGCCCAGGGCACCACTGAGGAACCCTTGAGCAAGGTACCGTGCCCACTTCACTGATCCCCGGCGCTGTTGATAGCTGTCTGCTGCTCCACATGTGCACGTGTGATGGGTTAAATGCAGAGGACAAATTTCGTTGTGGTGCAGTGTGTGCAGTGGTGTATTCACAATGATCGGAAATCACGAATCACTGAATCACTAAAAAGTGCATTAACTGAAACAAGGTTGTAAGAGCTACTTTACATAAACTAATCCCACAGAATGTCAAATATTGAGGAAATACAGGAAAACCTGGGCACAAGCAAGCTCCAAGTCCAGTATCTGGAAAGCATGTATGTTCATACCTCATAAGTGTGAAACCTCTAATAACTGTCTACTAGACAAACCTGACTGTTGTTAAGATTGCAGTGTTTGTGAGAGAAACCTGGTATCTCTGATTGCCTAAAATTGTCTGGAAAAGTAGACAAATTAGAAGAAATGCAGGAGGAAGCACCTGCTTTGCTGACGAGGAGCTATTTCCACCCTCAGCGCTGGGAGACGTAGAGCTCTATTCCGGTGGATAATGCAGGGGGCTTTCCCCATTTTCCCTGTTTACCGTCCAGTGCAGTGCCAGCAGCCAGCTGCATAAATCTGCTCCCCTGCAACCCCACGCTCCCATGCCTCCAGATGTTTCAAACAAACAAGTGTGCCAGCCTGTTGATCAGGAGGAGAGACATGTGACCCACTCTGCCAGAATTTCCTGTTAAAACTTGAATGCATAGCACAGGTGCATGTTGGGCACAAGTGTCATGCAGTGTAGTCAGGTTTATTAATTAATTTATTTGATTAAATAGTGAAAACTTTATTTACATAATTAAAAGACTCAAACTGTTGTACAATGTAAATGTGTCACATCAACACAATCCTTGAAACCAAAAATTGAATAAAGCTCTCTAGCTATCATTTTTCTATATAATCATAGTGAGTCAAATTTCTTAAACTGGGTCATGGTCAGATCTTCTAGCAGTGAGTAATATAAACATATCCACATATGCACAAAAGTGATTGAATTATGAAAAATAAAGCTTTGATAGAGATTAAGCTTAAACAACAGCACTAGCATTAGCACTAAAGCTAACACATTAGCAAGTCAATGCAGTGTAAAATGGTGAGGTTGACTTTTTGTTTACTAATACACAGAACATTTTTAAACATTTTGAATGATTAGTAAAAAAGGAAAAACTAACTTAGAAAACTGATCTTAAGTGTTTTAACACATCATATATTTTTAGATTATAAAAGTAGTGTTAGCAAATCTAAATTAGTTAAGATTAAGCTTTGTGTATGCTTTTCCACATAGTTTAAGTCCAAACTGATTTACGACACAAGGCTATGTCGTAAATCATAATAAGAGACTTACTGTGATATGTTGGCATAAGAAGGATGAGAATATCTACAAAGGAATAAATGTATTGGTGTCAATAAATATGATACACATGGTTTTGTTTTGTTTATGTAAACATGGATCAGTCAAAACGTGTTAAAGTAACATCCACACGAATGCCTGGACCTGAGGATGTTGCCCAGAGCATCACACTGCCTCCACCTTCGGGGGACATTGTCAGTGCAGGGACCCTAATTGGCCTGGGACTATGCAGAACCATATACAGTAGGGGTGTGACAAAATAAAAAAACTGCAGTTAAATATATCAGGTATAATTCGCTCTTCTTCCTTTAATACAGTTTCTAAAAACACCCACAAGTTGTGTAATGTGGTTGTGTAATACCATCGACACTGGCAAAAACCTTCATTTTTTATAAATTGTTCCTAATGCCAAGGCCATGTCTTCTTAAGCCATTAGCCCTGGACAAAGACTGATTCCAGAGAGGAAGTGCGATGTGTGAGGTTCTCCCAGCAGCCACGACCAAACAACTGGCTTGCGAACGCATTGTCCAGTTTATTGCTGAGTTGATTCGTCCATCGTCTCATGCAATAAAGGGGGAATGAATGAGCGAGCCCCTGTCCGGTTTGATGTGCGAGACAGTCAGAGGAGTTTTCCCACACGGTGAGAGGAAGAGTGAAAATGGCCTCACACTATGCAGCTTCACCCCCCTCTTTCCATTAAGGAAGCACCATGGACGATTGTGAATGGGTTTTCTCTCCCTTTGTCCTCAGATGGAGAGTGATTGGCACAGTTTACACAAGGTGCGTGAGTATGGGAAGGTGATTGGGGATGAGAAAGCGCTGCTTCACTTTTACCATGCTTTTCCTTATTGTTCTTTGAAAGGTTTTGCCATTTTACAATAGTACAATATTTACAAACAGTGAAGCGGCCATTCATTAATATTTCATTTCATATTAAGAAAGGATGTGATAGGGCTGAGTGTTGTATTGGGGGCTATGAAATTTCCAGCTTGACCTGTATATTTTAAAATGGACATTATAGACATTACACTTGCACATATGCTTGCAAACACACGCACGCACGCACGCACGCACGCATGCACACACACACACACACACACACACAATGGAAGGGAGCAGAAGGATGAATTTTGCTGTGTTAGCACATGGTTGACAATATGGGCAGAGTCTTTCTCTTCTTTTCTCTAAATCTCACCTCTCTTTCTTTCCCAGCTCTATTCAGGTTATACTGGGGGGCAGGATGCAGTGTCTGGGGATCTGGCTTGTGGGGACACGGTATCCGCAGACCCTGGGAAAAAACAGGGTGAGGGAACATGAACACGTAATCAGGACACCTTCAACAAAGCCCTCATCACACACCTGCCTCTCGCCGAACATCACAAACACAGGTGGTCTACCCAAAACCCGCAGTAGCCAGGCCACAAAGGCGTGCTGCAGCTATCTGTGAACATTAAATGAAAACACAATTCCCATAGGAAACGAAATGCATAGGAAACAAGTTTACCGTGTGAAAGATTCATTGTTCCTCCTTGATGTAATATTGTTCATGTAAGTTTTCATATTAATCTGATAGATGTCTTCCTGATTTGAAGGAAAATGCAAGGGCATTTGTTTTGGATGAAAACATTCACCAGAAGTGCATTGTTTAATACCTAGTGTATTTCCTTCCCTTTGTTACTCATGGAACCCCTCAAATGGGTGAGTATTAAAATCAGACACCAAGACAAATCCTAGTTAAACAACTGATATCGCATTTAAAATATGACCATATAGGAGTTGATTTTTAGGAGTAACAATTTTAGGAGTTGTGTCCTGATAAGCCATGTCTCAGCCATGTTTTAAAATGGATTTTGTTTGCCACACATGGATTACTCCACACAGTTAACATATTTTTTATTTTTAAAAAGAACAAAAAAAAGAAAATATTAAAATGTTAAATAAATATTTATATTACACTGCAATATGGAAAAGCTCTGATAAACAAAACAATAGCACTAAAGAATCACAAAGGGGAATAAATATGTTTTAAAATGCACATTTTAAATATGTACTGTAATGTGTTTGCTTTGGTGCTCTACCATTCGCAGTGATATTGTTATTTATAGGATTTGCTGCCCTCTAGTGAGTTTTTGTCTAAATGTACATTGGAAGCTGTTAATTATTGTGATACATATTTGAGGTTGGGGGAAATTTCTATAAATTCTTAGTCATCAGTCCACACTGTACAAAGACAATACCTGTGAAGAACCACAACAACAGTACAAAAAAAGACCACAGGATGTGTTTTGTGTGTTAGCAGATAGTGTGAACTGGTGGTTATGAGCTATTCTTACTCTGTTACTCTCCACATCTGACATTCACACACATTAGTCTGGGGGACCTGCCACTTATCTTTGAATAACTCATAAAAAGTCATGTTTTGATGTTGAACAGGTTTGGCAAAGAATTGAACCAGTAATTTTATTCATGTAGAATCAAATATAAATGAGAAGAAATAGGCATTTCTTGCCATATGTCTAATTATACTAGAAGCCATGAATAATTCACTTTAATACAATACTTGGAATGAACCACTTCTAGGCCCAAATTCAAGAGTAGGTAGCACACAGGTTATTTGAAGTAACGTTAAATTTTCATGCTGTTTAGTTGCACACCTACAACACTAAACACATCAAGATATGAAGCAAACCAGGGTATGCATTGCCATCACTTTCCTTGTGTTAAAATAGGATGCCTTCATTAGAGAAAACTGCAAAACTAATGTTTATCTGCTTTAATTACAGGCAGTTGGTCATGACAACGATCCTTACTTCTAAAGAATAAGTGGCCATGGACATTGACATAGAGTCATTGGGCAGGGATCAAGAATTCATACAAAAGCCTAAATGCTTGATCATATTTCAATGCTGGTGAAATTCAACTTTTACTTCTAAAGTATTGAACCAACATTTCACCTTCTTTGACATAGTACCTACAGATAAAGGTAATTATATGGCAATACATTTTGTAGACATTTTGTAGTAATTTTCATAAATTTATTTAAGTAAAACACTACATTTATCCCATCTTTAAGGCCATGCAATTAGAATCAGATGTTGATGTTCTAGATTAGGTTGTAGTTGTATTTAAACCTGAAATCTAATGTCTTTTTCTCTTTGATTATGAAGAGTGTTGTGTCATCATGTCAAGATCTAATTTTTAGAGCCTTCAGAAAAAAGCTAATTTATGCCTATGAGTCTGGATTTCAAATGACTGCCAATTTGTCCATGACAAGTTGCCCCAGCAAATTCAACTTAAAAACAGGCAACTGTTAGAACAAATTTATACTGTGGGCATGTCAAGCAACCCTTTGCTCTCCAAAAAGAATGTTAAAGTAAGACATCAGAATCCCAAAGAACATGTGGGCAAACATCATTTAGCCTATGATTTGAGACTGGTCATCTTTTAGCTGAAAGACCTTTCCATGGAAGAGTGCACAAAAATTTCATAAAGCTAATGTCAGAGTCTAGAAAACAGTTATACAAAATGCCCACAAAAACTTCATATTTGTTGAAGAGGTAGTACTAACTTCTGAGGTGATGGGTGTACTAAGTTTTGTATATATTGTATATATAAAGAATGGCAGACGCTGCCACAGTGACATAGAAGGTCCCTAAGAGAGTCCTGTTAACCCCAAAGGATCTCAGCTACCTTAGCAGCTGAAGACGACTTAGACCATTTTTGTCAAGTGCATTTGTGTTTGTCGACAAGTCCAGTTTGTTATTGAGGTGGACACCCAGGTATTTGTACTCCTCCGCTCCTTTGTCTTGCTGGCATTGATACGAAGATGGTTCTGTTCATACCAGCTGACAAAGTCTTTGATAACCCCCAACATTCCAGTTCATTCCCTCTGACACCCGATTAACAGTGTCTGTGTTATTACTAATGTCTGCAGTGTATAATGTGAAGAGGAAAGGGGCTAGTAATGTTCCTTGTGGTGCCCCTGTGCTACAGACTCTCACCTTGGACACACAGTCCTACTGGTGAGGTATTCAATAATCCAAAAAACCAAAAACTGATGATACACTCCCACTCCCTACTGCTTCCCCCTCAGCACTGAGGGCTGGATTGTGTTGAAGACACAGGAGAAGTTGACTCTCACAGTGCACTTGGCACTCTCCAGATGAGAAAAGGCCCGATGCAGCAGGAAGGTGACAGCGTCATCCACCCCAATGTTCAACTGGTAGGCAAACTGCAGTGGGTCTAAATCCCTCCTGACTAGTGGGCGAAGGTGGTGAAGTATAATCCTCTTCATGGTCTTCATCAGGTGCAAAGCCAGGGCAACAGGTCTAAAGTGGTTCGGCTCCTTGGGGTACATTGTCTTTGGGACCGGCACCACGCAGGAGGTCTTCCACAGAATAGAGACCAAGTGGTACAAAGGTAAGTGTTTACAATAAATAAATCCATTTTCAAGTTTAGGTCTCAAAACACCAAAATATTATTTAGATTTCATAGACAACAGGCTTTCCCCTATGCATTAAGAACCATGAGATCTTACAGCTTTCCTGTAGCAATGCAAGTCAATGAAGCTTTGAAGGTTCATGTAAACAGTTCCCACTGGTGCTGTTTCCAGCTTCTGCTAATGACGTACTAAGCCCTCTGTGTGAAGAAAGCAGAGCTGGAACACATTGTTCCTCCACCCTCTGATGCAGTATTAGTACAGTACTGTAGAACAGGAAGTAGTACTGTATA
>JBBIGC010000152.1:8747836-8770839 GCA_037576955.1 Lepidarchus adonis | reverse complement strand
AATTTTATTGTGTATATAGGTTATATATATATTATTTATATAGGTTGTTTGCTTTGACAATTTTAAAACCAATTCTAAGCTCAAGGGTGAATGAACATTTTAGTTTAGTCACTGAGTTTTACTGCAGCTTAACTCCCCCAAGTATTGACTTATTCTTTTCCCAACACTCAGTAAAACATTCAACTGAGACAAACTCATCTCTGTGAGTTAGCAATGATAGCAGTCCACATCCAAGATGATCTGCTTAAGTAGGGCTATAGCAGTGGAAAGAGCTCAACCATTAAATCTAGTTTTAACGCCTGCTGACTCAGGGCAGTATTTAATAAAAAAACACACAAAAACCAAATTCCTCAGGGTCCACACTCAGAGTGTCAGTGCACTTCAATTAATCCCATTTCTAGAGCTCTTTCATAGACAGGGTCGCACTTCAGTCTATTTCTCTTTCTTGGTGCTAAATGCTTTCAGAGCACTTAAAAGGCTTTCAATAGAGCCAAGAGGGCATTCATAAGACCAGGGTTTTAATTCAGGCAGAAGCAGTTGAGCAAGGACGAAAGGTCTGGGCCTCATTTCCCACTTAATGCTAAACGTTTTTCATCTTCATACTGAAAATGGAATATCTTACATTAGAAAGTATGTAAAATATATATACAATGGGGCAAAACAGTATTTGACAGCCACCGATTTTGCAAATTATTCCACTTAAAAAGATGAGAGAGTCTGTAATGTTCATCATAGGTTCAATTCAACTGTGAGAGACAAAAAAATCCAGGAAATCACATTGTATGATTTTTAAAGACATTTTTTGTGTAATAGTGCACAAAATAAGTAGAGAAAGAATTCTGGCCTCACAGACCTGTTATTTCTCTTCCACTCATTACCTGTATAAATGGCACCTGTTTGAAATCGTTATCTGTGTAAAAAAAACCTTTAAACAGTCAGACTCCAACCTCTTTTTAAGCGGGACAACTTGCCCCAATGTATAACTGCTTTTGGATTTAAATATTTATTTAAATCTTGGCACTCATTCAAAATCAATGACCTGATTTATACTTATGAACACATCCTCATTGCTAAAGAAAAAAGTACATTCGAACTCTGTATGTATTCATTATACACCATTATAGTGTAAAATTCTTTCTTTCTTTCTTTCTTTCATCCGCTCTTTCTTTCTTTCATTCGTTCATCTGCTCTTTCTTTCTTTCTTTCTTTCTTTCTTTCTTTCTTTCTTTCTTTCTTTCTTTCTTTCACAGGTAATCAGTTTGTGCTTATAAGATTAAATGACAGAGATTCAAGGTTCAAAGTCTTTATTACCATATGTACAAGAAAACATGTTTCTCTGCACCATAGGAATCTTTCTTTGCTGTCCACAGAATACCAGTAAGAACATTAAATAGTAATAAGTAATGATAAAACACAGTACAGGCTATTTACAAGAAAAGAAACAGTGCTGTGCTTATTATGCAATCTGGTTGCAGTATGTGCAAATGTGCAATGCAAATGTCGCATGGGCAAAAATTCAGTTTTTATTGCTTATCTGCTTACAGTGGCTAAGAAATCACTCTGTTTTGCTACACAAGAGATCCTTGAAATACTTCTCTATTTCTGCTTCTTCAAGCACTACATATGCATTATGAAGACATCCTATGGCTGGGATACTGTATTTGATTAGTGTTTATTTATATAAACATATAATTGAATAACTTATATCATTTATTACATTTTTGAATAGCAAACAAATCAGAATGCACATGTACACTACTTGAGTTTACTACTACAAATTAATTGCCTTATTTTTAAGTCAGCCTTCATCAACGGGATTATCCAACAACAGCCCCCATGTTGCTATGACTCAACAGTAACAAGCACAGTGAGGTATAATAAAGGTTCAGAGAGGCTCCTCGCACTAATCTCCTTTACGGGCACTTTGGGATTTTAAATGATGATGCTTTTAAAAATGCTTTTTGTTGCAGCTGCTGGGCCTTCACACAGTTCATTCAAAGAACCACAATTACACTCAACCCCACTCATTCAAGATCCATTGATTCTGTGCCCATCCATAGGCATTTCAATTAGTTTGGGAATCAATGAGTATAATAAGGATGCATCCACAACACAGCATTATTGATCCTTTAAAAATGAATCACCATTAAGATTTAATGGATTATATTTCTATTGCTGCAAAAAAAGCAAAGAGTAATAATGTTTCATAACTAACAGAAAGCTGCTGTATTCTTAACATATGAAACGTTTAAGTTTGACTTTATTTGTGTATTTATGTTTTTTAATATTAGGCTTAGAAAGTCCTTCAGTAAACTTGAAAGGCATTTGGGTCGGCAGTCCAGTGATTTCTTCTTAAAATGTATTTCATGGGGGGGAATCATTTAGTTACTTGTGGCTAATTGTAATATTTTTTTAATGCACTTTAAAAACCACACATTTGACCAAGCAAACACATCACCCTCTTTGATATAGACTCCAACAGATTACTTTGTAAATAATTGAAATGTATAATTAACTGATTTCTGAAATGGAAGCAAACATCACCCTTTCATTTTACCTTCAAATCCATAAAAGTAGAATCAGATGTTCCAGATAAGGTTTCACTGATGGGACCCTCCTGCCAGTGGAACCTTTCTATATCTAAGGTCTGGTGTTGTTTTTGCTGTTGTACTGTTGGTAGCATCTAAAAAGGTCTAAAGAACACTTTGACGTGTGCAGAATAAAAGGTTGTGGATGCTTATAAGTCAGGCAACAGGTTTAAAAAAAGATACAATAGTGTTTTTATTGGAAATAAATCAGTCTCATTCAGGACTCGCCACCCCAAAAACATTACAAGAACATTCCATTTGATGTGAAAAGAGGTCTCCAAGAACCCCACTTTCATCATGACGGTGTAAAAGTGGACACATCTGTGATCAAACAGAGACTAATTTCAATTGTATGGAAGACACACGTCTGGAAAAAGCCTTTGCTCTTTAAGAAGAACATGAGAGAAAGAATTGAGTTTGCTAAAAATGTGTAGATGAAAATGTCAGATTTATGAAAATGAGCTTTTCAAATCGCACTCTACAATCCCAGGTAAAGTGTATTTTCCTTGCAGTGGTGCGTGTGCACATATTTATAAATCTTACATTTTCTTTGTGTACAGCATTTTTATTTGAGCGCACATACACTTTTAGTATACGTTCTACACAAAGTCTTATAAATTAGACCCCATTCTTATAATGTGCTTTGGACAGATGAATCAAATGTAATAACATTATTCATGGTGTTGACTAAATATTTTTTCAGAAGAAGCCCCTCATACTAAATTTGCATGGTGGTAGAAATGATATGGTTTGTGCTTTGTTGAGACAGGGCAGCTTGAAGAATTCTGCATCTTGTCAAATAGTGCTTGAAGACTGCACACAATTAAAATCAAACAAAGGAATCCCAGAGAAAAGCTACTGTGTTTTATAAATGATGCAGATTCTGATAGACTTGTGTTCGAACACACAGTCAGAAAGGTTTTAGCAGCATTAGAGGGGCCTACTCAATATTAGCTGGTAGGTTGTTATGGCTGATTGCAAAAAATATATTTTTATTCAGGTTATCTTTTTCTGAACTAAGTGGAACAAATATATGAAAAAAAAAGAAATCACTGTGTCTGTGTATATTTTCACATTTTTTGAGGAGGAGTGTGAGTGCATAAAAATGCAGTATATCATTTCATATCAGCTATTAAGTAAAGTTAACTAGCAAGCAAGACAGCTAATTAACCAAACGATATGATTTAGATTGGTGCTCAAACTACTTAAAGCAGATGGAAAATGTATCAGAACTACAACCCAGTTTTCAAAAAGGTAGGACACTAAAAATGGGCAGTGGTGGCCTGGGGCAGTGGTGGCTTAGTGGTTAGGACTTTGCCCCTGAGTTCTGAAGGTTGCAGGTTCAAGTCCCAGCCCGGGCACCTCTGAGAAACCCCTGAGCAAAGTACCGTACCTACTTTCAGTTTGGCAAAGTAATATGATCCCTGAAAAAAAGACTATAGCATATGTTGCTCCTGAAACTAGGTTTATATCATTCAGGACTAATATGGTGTCTTCCCAGATATAAGCTACCCCTGCCATGTGTAATAATGCACCCCATTCTATCATGGAAGCTGGCTTGACTTTTTAAGGAAACAGTGTTATTGAAATACAAACTCTGTTGGTTCTTGTGTGTGTCAGCACTTGTTTGAAATTTGCAGCAGGAAAACGGATAACTAGCCATTTAGAATCGATCTGTTTCAGTCCGGACTGCTTTTTGGAGTATAACGGTACAATACAGGACATCCAGTCACAAGAGAGCTGTTTAATTCTTAGGGATAAGGAATGTGAAACACAATAATTTAATTTACACAATTTTATTTACACCATTTTTGTTATTCAAGGCAGAAAAGAAGAGAAATACAAATATAGCTCTGGAACGTATGTGCTGTGGTAAAATGTTGCTTTAACTCTTCATGCAAAGCTGCTAGAAGAGACTGTTTAGTCTTTAAATAATGATGTTGTGAGCATGTCATACAGGTTAGGGGTCTAACTGTGCTTGCAGACAGACATTCCTCCCTGTGTGCCTCTGCAGTGCTCCGCTTCTACCAGCAGCTCTTGTACAGAGTGTTGGGCTTGACTCAAGATGATTCCCCTTAGATACAATTACTGAGATGCTTCAAAGGAATGCTGAAGCTGGCCTTTGGAAATCGTGTCTTCACAGAAAAAAACCCTGGCTAGCGTAAGAAACAAAGCAGGCCCTCCTGATGAAAAAAGACCTCATCACCTTATAACTGTTAAAGTCATTTACTTTCCATAGTGGAACTACTGGTTCCACTGGTCTCCTGATCTATTTAATCAAACGGGAGTGCATCAGAGACTGAAAAACTGCAACAGCAGTGAGTTAGCATTTTGTCATGGTCTCATACAGTCAAAACACCATCATCAACTTTTTTTAACGTGTATTTAATCTCTGCCATGACATATTCCCATTTGTTTCTGATCTTGTCTCTTTCTAGCTGTTTTTTTTTATTTATTGCTAAAGCCCAGATGTTTGCATGTGTATGACAGCATTCTTGCACAGACCTTGGTCTAGTGGAACTAATGAGCAGATGCTTGACTCTGAATATGTGCCAGTATCCAACAAGGCTGCATTATGTTGTCTGGCATACCCTTGCATCATCTAAACACCAAAAGGGAACTCAGTAATTGGCTGAGGAACATCACCATGCCAACTATACAGGGGAAAAAAGCTTGGCCTCCCACATACGGTATGGCCTCCTTATCTAAAGAGCCAAACAGCAGTGGAGCCCTGAACATGTTTTACTGTTTAAAATCCTGGAGCTGAGGCAGCTGCTCAATCCAGTTCATTCATCTATGGCTTCGTTTCCACAGGCAAGCGAGAAATCTTGGTATTTAGTGTCATAAATATTCATAGAGGCAAGCAACGAGGTGGACTGGCTTGGCTGTCGCTTATTCTGATTCGTTATCGGCTCAGAGCGATGTCTTAATACTGCTCACTCGAAATCGGAGAACTAGGTGATAAAAATGACCCCTCTCCATAATTGGTCGAGCAGAATCCCCCAAACCCCACCACCCCCTTCCAGTACTACCTTTTCTTTTCTCATTCACCACCCCCTTCCAGTACTACCTTTTCTTTTCTCATTCACCACCCCCTTCCAGTACTACCTTTTCTTTTCTCATTTATGACAGCCTGGGTTTACGAGCCAACGTCGCCTTTATCCAGTAAAGAAGATCAATTGGGAAGAGTGGTGCTCTGGAACGATTCCACACAGGTTAAAAGACGGTAGGAAGAGGAAACGAAGCTGAAGTCAATCCCTTTAATACAGGATTAATGATTTAGACAGATGGCTAGTTAGGCAAGCACTTCCTCCAGGCTCTGGTTGATTGGTGGGAATGAGGATGTTGGCTAATTCAGCACTGCACTACATGCTAGAGGCTGATGATCCAGAGTGGAATTAATCACCAGAAGTTTCAGCAGGCAAACATGCTTTAATCATGCACATATCTGTCTCTGAATTATATTTGTATACTGTTCTCACTTTACAGCCTTAAAAAAAGCAGGAAAACTGTAACTCCTGCTTTAAAGCAAGTAATGACTAATGATGATGCCATAAAAGTTCATATTTTGACAAAAGAAATCCTTTGTTTTTGTATTAACAGATGACCCAACTGTTCAAGGGCTGGACAAGTCCAGAAACCTGCAGACAGGAGAGATGATCATCATTGTGGTGGTGCTCCTCATGTGGGCAGGTGAGGGTCTAAAGTGAGGCCATACTGGGGCCAGATAGCAGTGGTTGCTAGTCATTGATTATTCATTACAGTTTCATCTAATATTGAGCTATTAACCTTCCAAAATGCTCATACTATCCTAGTGAGGTCACTGCCCTAAAAATCCCCATGGTAACAGGAGTGCAATTATTCCATGAATTATTAATTATGGCAAGAGACATTAATCTCTAATGGGATCCTAATTTTCTTAATGAACAGTTTGCCTCTGGGCGTTTTTATTTTACCTCACAGATGACAAATATAAGCATCACATATTGTCATTGCCCTTATACATTGCACCCAGACTGAAATGACAACATAAGAAAAAGAAAGATTTTGTAATTTTCAAGTAATGTGTTTCCATTTAGTCTTTTGCATTTTCCTAAAACAAAAAATAATGCAAGACAACGAGTATAAACAAGAAATGAATTCTAAATACTGACAAAGATTTTAACAGTCAGCAATTAATTCAGGGGTCAAAACTAAAGGGTCAGTTTGAAAGATGGTAAGAAACATACGTTGCTGAATCAAGAGGATTTTTTAATAAGGGCGTAAATGTTCAACCCTAATACTTTTATAATCATAGTGCAAACTTATTCCAAATTTATTAGAGCTAAACCCTGACGTCCTTGTGTTAAAAATCTTTAGTGGGTTCCCCCTCTGACCGCGTGTGAAGAATCATGGGATATATCCGGTCCTCCAGAACAGTAGATTAACAACACGGAAATGCAATGCAGACATTTTCTTTGCTCTGAATTTAAGTGTTTGTACTGTACAGTGGCCCTGATGTTAAACCACAACAACAAATTGAGAAACAAAAACACAAAAGCAGAAACACAATTACATTAAAGAAACTGAAAGGGGAGGTACCAGTCAGCAACAGGAGACATTTCTCATTGGTCGTCTTTGCAACCGGAAGTTTCTCTGCCTGTAGCGCGTTTTTCAAACATGAACATTAGCAGCGACCAAAACGTAGCTGTCGCTATTGGAGAATATTTAGATTCAGGACAAACATACAAGGTGATATTGGATCTGCTCAAATGTAATCATGGCATTTCATTTAGTATGCGAACTCTGAACATGCATTTAAAGGAATCCGGTCTGTACAGACGGGGGAAAATGCGCTTCCGGCAGAGTAATGGTTCCAAAGATGAACAGCGCAGTCGTCCAATGAGCGATGTCGCCTGTTCCTGACTGGTACCTCCCCTTTCCAGTTTCTTTAATGTAATTGTGATTCTGCTTTTCTGTTTGCGTTTCTCAATTTGTTGTTGTGGTTTGCACTTCAGGGCCACCGTATTGTTTGACTACATTACATTATATAAACAAAACCACATAATTCCACTTAGTTTGCACGTCAGGCCAAAAGTGTGTTATATTATAAAATTATGCACTTGCTTGCATATGAGTCAATTTCGAGTCTAATGCTGCCTTCATGTGTTATGGGAATTATGGTAAATGCCAGTAACCGACATGAAAATTGCACATTAATGCCCCCTCACGTTGTAATTTCCACTGGTGAACTGGAAGATCATTTTGACACACGAGCTGTCGACATGAAATAAACTTTGGCCTTTCAACATGGCGGCGAGCAGTGAAAGAATCATGAATGTCAAGCATTGTATCATATTGAATATTTCCTGCTACTGTTAGTGGATAGTTTGTAGCCTATTAATGCAATAATGTAGCTTTCCTGCAGTAGCAGATGAATTAATAAGTCTAAAACTGTTTTACCCACGGTGAACTCCTGGTCTGCCATGTTTCACGTCACTATGACAACAAAAACACTTGAACACAACGCACACGTAACTTCCAGTTTACAAATGGAAAGGATCATCTTTCCCATAGCACGTGAAGGCAGAATAATATCATTTACCTCAGACCATATGGTGATGGCCAAAGCATCTTCATGGCTGAAATGTGACTGATGCCAGTTCTTTTCTTTTTTTTCCATAGCGGTCATCGCCCTCTTCTGTCGGCAATATGACATCATCAAGGACAATGATAACAGTAACAGCAAGGAGAAGGTCAAGCCTTTATCTGAGAGGAGCACACCAGAGCACCACAGTGGAGGACTTCTCAGGAGCAAGGTAGAGCAATGTTTTAAAACACAGAAATTATGATGGATCAATAAGAACAAAAATAAATCGTACAGTGGTTAGGACCTTGTCCTTGTGAAGGTTGCAGGTTTCAGTCCCAGCCCAGGCATCACTGAGGTACTGTCCCCATTACACTGCTCTTCATGGGCTGCTAGTAGCTGCCCACTGCTCCACGTGTGCATGTGTGATGGTTTAAATGCATTTCGTTGTTGTATACTTTGTGTTTGGGTGTGTTCACTTCACAACATTTTCTGTTTTAAAGTAAGATGTCATTTTTATTGTGCTTCTTAGCTTGGTGTGAAGTTTCTAGTCATGTTGTGAATTGGAACTTTGTGAATAGCATGTTAAACAATTAATAATATAATAATAATAATAATAATAATAATAATAATAATAATGTTATATTTATATAGCGCCTTTCATAAACCCATGGTCGCTTTAAAATGAAAACAATAAATATAACTTATAAATATAAAATTAATAAGAATTGTAATAATAAAAATAATAATGACTAAATAAACAGAAGAAAGTGTCAACCATTAAACAGAAAGGTTTTTAGACCACACTTAGACCAAGAGATTGTGGAAGAGTTCCAGAATTCAAATGCTTTAAATGGTTATAGATTCATTCAGATAAACCCAATTACCTCCCACTGCAGTCAAAACAGCAAAACAGGTGGTGCTAAAAATGTGAAATCTATTTGCTTCCCATATAAACAATTTTAATTACCTTTTGGCATAAAAAAAGCAGGAGCATTTTAAGAATACACAGGAAGATTACATCATCCATTTCCACACCTGTGGAAAGCAAGGGGAGAGGAGGAGGTGGGGAGCGAGGAGCTCTTATTGCAATCGATTCACTTCACTTTTCTCAAAGGCGCTCTCTCCAGCTGACCTGGACCGGCCAATGCGCCTGATTGATTAATTCCACACATTTATTTATTTATTTACGCATTTGTCTATTTACTGTTGTGAGAAGCATGCGATGAAGACGAATGCACAGATGCACAGTCAAGGGCACAGTCAGTGCACGTCAAAGAACTGAGACAGAAAACAATCATTTCTATCTGTCAAATGCAAACACCAGTTAATCTCAGAAACAACAATAATGGATGTCAGGCAGCATCCAGCAAAGCACGGCGCATCTGTTAAACCAAAGAATTTGCCTAATGAAATTGTATTTTTCAATGTGGAGAAAGATTGGAGTCTCCTGTCGCAGTAATAAGAGAACTAGGCAACTTTAGCATTGCAGATGTCTCGAAATAAAAGTGGCAATTGATACAGAAGCTACTGACCTACATTTAAAATAGACCATCTACTCAGGAGAAGCAGCAATTCACAATAAAGCCCTTTGATCTTTCTTCTGTTTCTTCCATTCGTGTCCATAGATGCTGAGCGCTGGGCCAACCTGCATTGGAAAATGTTCCTGATGCATTTCTAACCTCTGCATGCCATTAATATTTACTGGTCCTATAGCCCCAAGATGACATCATTGTTCAGCCACATAAAGATATAATCTGCTATTCGAGGAGTGTAATAGCAATCAGTGTTTATTCAATTACAGAGATGCATAGGCTTTCTATTCATGGCTCATTTGCCAGTGTAATTTCTTTATTATGAGTGTCCAAACGTGCAGCGTGATATAAGCTCTCTGAGACATCCATCAATGCCGTGTTGAAGCCCCAGGAGGCCACCCTCTCCCTGACATCCACACAAATGATTGCAGAGCTTAATGAAATTGGCCCCTTTGAGGAGATTCACATTTCTTGCTCCCTCTTTCTCTCTCCCTCTCATTTTTATCTATCCTGCAGTTTCATCAGTCTGTGCCATCTATCAACATCATCGAGGTCTAGCTGGACAAGCGAAGATGCCAGATCCACCTTCTGCGTTTTCGACATGATTCTACATTATTTTAAACCCTCTCTGCGCCAGAGAAGAACCACGTGGAAGAAACCATTAGCTAAACATTATATTAGCTGCCACTGAATCTAATTTACCAGAACACTCGACCTGTAGTCATGAACCGTACAACACCATAGATCTCAAAAGCAATCTAATCTTATAATGCGGTTGGACGTCAAGTGCAAAAATGAATGCTGTATTATGAGAATCAGTCCAGATATGTTGCAATACACCATTTCCATTGTGTTAAGGAGACTAGATGACAATAATGTTGTATTTTTGATATGCTACAGTAGAACTTGCCACGTTTTTACACCTGTTTTGAGCTGTCAACTTTGTGTGCATGCACCTGTCAGAGTCTGAGAGCAAGGTGAAGCTGCTGAGCGGAGCCAGACGTGCTCTCAGGCACATGATTCGAATAGACAGTCAAGGCTGTTTTGCCATCATAGGCATCACAGAGCTTTTCCTGACTCAAGCCCTACAGTGATGCGAGATTGTTCCGCAACGGAACAGAACAAGCTCAAGGACTTGGCACATGTATCTATAATGAGGTTTCTCTAGAAGAGGCATATGAAATAGAAAGGAACAATACAGAAGGACACATCATTGCCGGAATGAATGAACACGGCATATGCAATTTGAAATGACTCCAACAGGACGGGCTTGTTACACACTGATAGTTGCTTTTTTGCCAGCTGGAACATGACCAATCTGTCCTCGGAAACATGTCAAAATCTATAGTTTTGAATCCTTCCGAGCTTGACTGATGATAGGACTGTCTATGTAAATGTTTCAGTGTTATGACTACAGTTGAATAGAAATGTCCGTTAGGATGCATGCTAGTCACTGATTTGTATATATTGTCTATTATCCAATGCTTGCAAAATTATTCATTGTAAAAATATCATTATAAGGAATAACCTTTCTGTAAAGGATAAAGGACCTAATGATATTTATGGGAAGTCAATAATAATCTTAAGCTTATTTTTTACATTCTATCCCAGCAATAAAATTAATATACAGCATATACTTCCTCAGTTCAAAGATCATAAAACAATGTAAAACAAAATATGATTTTGAACACATTCTCCAGCAGTCATTTTAAATATGCACAGAAATTACAACACTTGTATAGAAATTAGGCCCAGTTTGGTAACCATATAGCCCCGTTTACAAATGCATTGAGAGCTGTAACATTTACAGACATTACGTGAGGTGGTCACGCTAATGTCATTGGGAAAAGACATTATCCTGCCAACGCTCAGTACAAAGTCTGTGTAATGTCTGTTTTGTGTGAAAGAGAAGGTACTTTCCCCAGAAAATTCATGGTGAGTTGGTGGGAATGGAAATTTCAAGGCTACTGGCAGAAAACCAGAATAAAAGAAGCATTTGAGAGTAAAATAAAAGGGAAAATGTCTAACTGGAGAGATGAGGAGATTAGAGAGCTACTGTCTGTGAGGTCTGATGCCAAAACGGACAAACTAATGCAAGGAACAGTAAGACTGTTGTGTAAGATCAAATCATGATCCAGATAAGTGACTGTGGTGTAATTTAAAACACAGTGCAGGTGAAGATTATTACAAAAGGCAGTACTCCTTCACGCTCTGCCCAGGCTCTGCCCAGGCTCTGCCTCTCACCTAATCCAACCGAATTTCCTGACTGAGCTCATGCTAAGTTATTCATGTGTGTTGACAGCTTATAATAGATAAAGCTATATATTTTATGAAGTGTAAAATAAACAAATGTCTTCTATTGCTTAAATTCACCTGTTATAGGCTAGTTTTAAATACCTACCATCATTTCGGTGTCATTAAGATGATGAAACCGAAAATGACACAATGCATGCACATCTGAAATAAACTGTAATTTAGTTTTATACTTGTTACTCTACATTTTTCATGCCTTGTGTGAAAATGCAAATGAGTAGATTTTGGTACCTTCTATTCAACTTCATTATTAATTCCAATAAAGATTAATAAATGATGTGACTTGTAATGTTGATCTTGTCTGTCATACATCCTGAAAAGTTTTTTCAAGGTTTTAATGGATTTTTTAAAAGAATGTAAATGACATATTCAGCAGAGAAATAAAACATAAATATCAATTATATGAAACATTAGGTAGTCAGATTACCATGTAAAACATGTTTTATATTAACGACAGCTGAGGGAATGCAAAATAGCAAAGTTGAACTGTGTAATGTGCCAGAACAAAACATCTCTTCCATGGCAAATGCTGGTTTTGTTTGAAAAACTTACAGGCGAGTGACAAATTAAAGCGTCGACCAATTCGTTTCTGGAACTGTACTCACAGGTTGGAACACCATTCTCCTTCACTTGGTGTTTTGATGATGGTGAATGACAGTGCTACCTAACAATGGGTTGAGATGTGCTGTAATGTCCATAGCATATGATTTTTATACTCATCAATCATTCCATGGCCTATTGTAGAAAGGGGACATTGTCATCCTGGAGGAGATCACTTCCATTAGGATAGAAGGAGATCAGCTTGGACACAAGTAATGCAACGTGCATTCATGTTTGTTATGAGAGGTTTAAATTCTGCAACCACAGTATGAAACCCCTCGAGATTAGAGACTGTGACACAGTCCAACAAAGTCTTGCTTTGGGCCACACAGCATGATGGGATATAAACTGTTTAACTGTATTGTAAACCTTTCTGGAAGCAGGTGGAAATAAATTTTATCCAGTGAGTTGTGTCGATAAGGCCATTTTCATCACTTAATAACAAAAACAATGCAGAGTTTCCATTTTAAAAAGCCAAACCTGTCATGGGAAATACTGGTGACAAAACACTAATGACATGTTCTACTGACTGAGCTGTAATGGAATGAAATGTGCTGTAACTACCTGTTGAGTTTAGCACAGTGGGAGAATTCCCCGTTCAATCGATTTGGCACTCAGACCTGGAGGGGAGCTGTAGGTGACCAACATGAATCAACAGTGATCACACAGCTTGACATGGCTATAAATCTCCCACCAATTATCACAGCAGCCATCTGGGAACATGTGCAGGAGCTCACAACAGAAAACAAGATGTATGACTTCTCGCTGTTTCATATCATCCAAAACTGTGGCTCAGGAGCATCTCTGAACCATCTTACTGAGAACAAATGTTTTCCCCTTGAAACGCCAGTTTTATTTATCGTTTTTGTACTGTACACTAGGTTAACATCAATGTACAATAGATTACTGATGGTTAAGTAATCATTATTACATTTGTAGAAATTCTAACTTTGCATAGATTTTTCAAAATAAGCACCATCCTTAACAAGATTCCACAACATCTTATAGGAAAAACACAGATTAAATATAAGAGAACTGAAAATGTATAAGGAGTCATTGCAGAGCTTACATCACAAATGAATTACGTATTTATATATACAGTCTATATGTTTCATACCTGTGGATCTGACATAGTGTTTTCTGTTAATCAGTTGGTAGAAAACCATAATATTAGGTTAGCGTTGAAATAACCAACAATACAAACAAGACATAACTAATGTATTCAACATAATTCATATAAACACAGACAATTATAAATATGAATTAATGTATAAAAAAGATATCAAATTCAAAACACATCCAAATGCTAAAACTGCAAAAGAAAAGGCAAAATGATTTCAATTTGGTATTTCATATAAGCTGCGAGCAAGACTAAGTTCTAGAACAAGTAAAAGTCATTGAGAAAAACTTTTGAGTGAGCTTTGGGACTTTCAGATGAAAAAGCATAAATTTAAATATGTTGAAGTCCTGTTCTGGGTTGACCTTGGACTTAAATATAGACGAGAAAGACAGAAAGAAATAAAGTGTGTTCACTGTGCAACCAACAGATGGGCTTTGCTCAGCTTAAACTGAGAGGAACGTCCTACAGCTACAGGATAACATGACACACTGCGCACATACAGTAACAGAACATTATCCAGTAGCTCATTTATCATTTACCTCTTTATTTCCTATGTGGTCGTTTTCTTTAATAGTGAAAATGAAAATTTTCTGGGTTAATCAGTTCTTGAAATGCGAATGTTTTGAGCAATTATTGATATATTGAGATATTTACCAGTTTCTTTAAAATGTTGGTGAATCACAATGTCCATGATGTTATGAACTTTCCAAAATAACTAGTAAACCAACATATTTCTTTTATAACACTTTTTTAAAGAAATACTGGGGGAAAAGAACATTTAACATATAACTTTTCTTAAAGTACCCTGTACGTATCGCCACACAATAAATGAATTTAAAAATTTGCATTTTTGGTCAAAGCCTTATTTCACAACAATGTCTTAGGCTTTAAGCAGTGTATTCCTAACCGTGTCACATAATTATGTTCTGTCATGTAAGTTTAAAAGACGTTAAACCATTAAACACATCTGGTTCCTCTTCCCACTGCTATGAACAACTCTGTAAAATTCCCTAAAACTTCGGATAAAGCTACTATTATTCCCTATTTAGAAGTGGGACTGACGCATGGCTAATCTGAAATGAGTAAAACCTATTCTTTCATTAGCAAAATACTCTGACCTACAATGTTAATAACTATGGAGACTGCTTATGCAAAACATTTTCCAATCTCAGCTAGCAATCAAATTTAGCAAAAAATTTAAATAGACATACACAACTCGGCTTTAATGAAGGCAGAAGTTGGAGATTGTAAAAAAAAACACTGCAAACTAATTCTAAAATTCCTGCTGCTATTCACTGTAATAACATCGACAAAGAACTAACAAAGATGAGAACTCCTTTCTTACAGTTGTGGACTCTTGTCCGTCGCACCTGAGACTTTGACATGACATTACTGCCAACAGAGTGACCCTTATGTCTTCGTCTGTGACTTTCCTCATAGTGCACTTATCATTTACCCTGTTAACCTAAAAGCAAGTGTTCTGATAAACAAATCCGTGTCGTCACCATGGTACTGAGGCGCCAGAGATGGGAAACTAGCAGAACATAGATTCACCACAGTGATATTAACCTCCATTCTTAAGGCTTGTGCTGTTTTCAGTATTTAATGATATCAGGAGCTTTCTACACCCACGTGAGCACTGTACCAGCTTGGAACTAATGTTAAACTAATTTTAAGAAAATGTTTTTTCATACGAACAAGGTAGATAATGAGTAATCAAAGGTTTTTTTATATGTTTCAAAAGGCTAATGGCATGACCACAATATATAAAGCTGCTTTTAAAAAAACAAATTTAAAGGGTTTATGTAAAAACACCAATGCATGCAGGGTAACAGGTCAGTTTTACTCTATATAACAAAAGAAAATCTTAATTTTCAAGTGTGTGTGAGCCCAGAGCTCTGCAGTGTGTACATCTTTGTGTTTTGATAAGACCTCTGCAGTTTTCTTCTGGATCAATAAGGGCTTATCAAAGAGGACATTTAGCAGTACAACGGCAGCTCCAGGGTCTTTAGAGATGATGGGAAATGTAAGAGTCAAAAGTACTTTGAAGTTCAGTGCTGCAGAACAGATTTAAGCTCGAGATGTGAGAAAACAGCTGGTTAGGCCTTGACTGTAAGAAGAACACATGTAAGGGGTTCTTTTGTTTTGTTGTTTTTTATACTGAATGATGCTCCATCTACGGCTTTCAAGTCTAGAGATAAGGGCAGTGGTCTTCTCGCACTCTAGAAGTTTGAAGAGTACTTTGCACTTGAGGGAAGTGCTGCGTTATCTAGTGTGTGTTGAGGGTTCCTGAACGGCCAGAGAGTCTGTGCGTATAGACGTGTGTGTTTAAACAGATTCTTCACTGATGTCCACTTTCAGTGGTCTCACTGCTGCATCCTCAGACAGCTTCATGGAGCAGGACTCTGACAGTCTGACTCAGAGAAGAAAGAAAGAACGTAAGCAAGCCAAAAACACAATGGAGGAGGTGGAGCCTAGCGTCATGATGACAATACTAACAAACCGTCTATGTCCATTGGAGCCACTATAACCAAACTGTAAATAGGACAAGGTTTGAATAAGTGCAGTAACAATTTTGGATGAAAGGGGGGTTGATAATAGCAGTGTGTGGTGAATTACACACATCACACAATCCGTTGCATCACTATGGCAGCATAGATTATTTGATTTCTAGCAACCATGATAAAAAGAGATTGCTGCAAACAAGCAATATACAAATTGTATTTCTAATTACATCAAATGACATTTTTTATGATTTCACATGATTATTAAAATATATAGGATTTTTATATAGGGTCACCTATCCTAACTCTCAAATAAATAAGGGAACAAATGGAAGGAACATCAAACATGTCATTGTTAAATGTGTTTCAATGGGAAAATGTGTTCAAACAAAGCTTTACATAGCGAACTAATAGTGAAATCAGGAAATTCATGATAAAAAAAGATTTGTTAATAAATCAACAGAATGAGATGCCATTTAACAATGAATGTGAGGGTCTCTAATGATGCACTGACTTCACAGCATTGATGCATTATGCAGTAGAAAGAAGATTTTTTTTCTCTCACCTCACTTACCCGTGTCCATCTCCTCCACCTCCATATTGCTGCATGACAGAACAGATACAGATCCATTGGACACATTAAGACGTAATTAAAACATCACATTAAAGTGCTGACTAGAGTGAAGGGGACGGTTTACAGGATGGCAGTGAGACCAGCTATGTTATACAGGTTGGAGACAGTGGCACCGCTGGAAAGACAGAGATGGAAGAGTTAACGATGCTGAGGTTTGGAAGAGATGAGGATGGACCGGATTAGAAATTAGTATTTCTGACATTTCATAACATTTTTTAAATAAAAACCTGCCAAGGTTTGTGCAGACCTAAGCACCGTATCTTCAGAGTAAGTGGGTGCGTTACTGACAGCAGCACTAAAAGATTTTCTTCTGTGGTTGAGATAGCTGTCTGCATGCTGCTTTGTGGCAAAATTAATAGGACAGATAACTACTTGGATTCATCTCATTTGAAGTGATTTACTTCAGTGAGTCATGAGCACTTTCCTCATTACATTACTGGAATAAGTGGTGGACCCCTGCTGCCAAGAGAAGAGCTGAATTCTACCTGCTGGATGACAAAGCCAGTGACAAACTTGCATTAATGCACTGGCATGGACACCACTCTTAACTGCTTCCATAGGCAGTAGTGAACATGATTCATGTTCAGGATCATTTTTATGATTTTCTGTGAGTTTCTGTGACATTTGCTCAAGAACATGCTAGATGAGGCTCAGAAGTGCCCAGCTTTATGTGCAGCCCAGCTTATGACATCAGGATTGACATTAACCTAGAGTTATTAAAGTAATTAGTAATTTAAAACAAAATCAAATAAAAAATGACATAAATAATTACATTGTTACGTAAGGGGCTTGACTGCCTATAGACTAGAGATTCACACTCCCGATTTACACACAACCTGAAAACATCCAGATTCTCAAACAAGGAGACACGTTTTGAAATGAGAAAGGCTGTGGGGGTAAATTAGTCTGAATTATGCTAAAAGGTAAAAAAAAAAGTGTTAATGAAGGATGTGTTTGATTAATTATCCTGTACTGGGGGAGGGTCATTTTTTAATTTTTTTATTTTCATTTTCATTTTTCAGCTGAAAAACCAAACTGTGTGGAAGATCACACTTAAAAGTCAAGACTATTAATACGCCAATCAGAAGGAAGCTGAACTACCTTTAGTTACTTAATTTCTAATAATAATACTCAGTAACAAAGTAATGTTAAGATAAATTATCTGAAAGCTGATTCAATTATTCTTGCCTCCCATTAAGGGAATTATTGATTACGATTGTTTTACTCCTGCCATTCATTATTTAACACTATTGTATTTCTGATTCAATCATATTATTTTCATCCATAAACCAATGGAATTTTATTAGCCTAAGATCTCTCTGACCCACTTCACAAGATTGGCACCTATCAAATCAAAGCTACACAATAGGTCAGTGAATAGTGAATGCCATGCTCGTTTCTACACATCAGTGCTATATCAGTTCATATCTATTATTGTCATGTTCTTTCTTTTTAACTTTCTTTTATCAGTATCATTTATTTTTTCTTTTTAATACAATTTAATTCTATTTTATTCTATATGCTTGTTTTGATTATAACTTTTATATTCTTTACTATCACTTTTATATTCTTATGCTTTTCTTTTTATGCTTTTATCTTTTATTATTTTCATTTAACCTTGTAAAGCACATTGACTGAACATGTGTATGATAATGTGCTATATAAATAAACTTGCCCTGCCTCACACTAGCATCTCTACGTCTCTTGTATCTCTAGGCGCTGATCCCATTGGAAAGCGAAAGGTAACTTCATCTAGTTGGTCTCATCTGCTGACATATTCTTACCAAATTAAAATAAAAAATTTATAGATACCACCCTTTTAACAGTTTTGGGGGTTGTTTCAAGAACTATATAATAATATAAAAATAGGACATGCTGGTTATTATGGATTATCAGTGTCAAGAAGCATTGTTCATGCATTGATTTTCTTTGCCAATGCAGTCAAGCTGTAGGAATGATATATAATGTTAAACATACATTTTCATTTAGCCTGCTTACCTTACTCTTTAAGTAGACAATAATGATTCTAAAAATGTATATTTTCCTAATTTCTTGCCTCTATTTTGATATGTTCAAATTTCGATTTTGTGGAAATTGATGACTGCAGTACCGTATACCTCAACTGCCCGAGTTTCCCTTTACCGCTCTATTCTAAGCTCTACTGCCACAAAAGCCCTATACATTCACATCTAATACTAACTATTTTTGGATAACTAGATTCTAAAGATGCCAAATGCTGCCTTGACTCCAAGAAGCTGAGATTTAAAAGAATCTCATTTTTCCTTTATTTTGCCTTCTGTAGTTCAACAGAGCTACAACTGTGCAACAATTTAAAATGCGAGTGAATAATTGAATGTTGCACTCCCATGTCGGAGAACTCGGTGAAATAACACTCCATGCCTGTCATAAGCACAGCTGGCCTAAAATGGCTGAATAATTTACCTAACTCGGTTTCTCTCAAGAGGCACGATTCATACTGTGACATGTGTCATCTTCTATTTTTGCTAAATGGCAGTGTTGTTCAAATGATGGAGGGCACTTAAAAAATGAAGAACAGCACTATGTTTGCTCGCTCCCTTTTAAGGCTGAGAGAATTATCCAAAATTAGCTTCTGTGGGAGCATAAATTTAACATGATCCAAAAAGCGGACATAACTTAAGAAACTCAAAGCTTCGGTATAATCGCTGAGTCATTTTTCGCAAAGCAGAGTTCCATGTCCCATGTCACAGGCTTATGAATATTGCCAGGAGAAAGCCATTTCTGATTCTTGTCCCTATAGGGAAGAAACCTTTCAGAGAGATTACTGTAAGTCTAGACCTATGGAGTTATTAAGCTCTGACCCCAAATTTACAGCCATTATAGTTTCTCCACCACAGAATTAGTGTCCTGTTCAAACCACTGGAATAACAAATATGCTGATGTGAATCCTGAAGTGATCTCACCATTCTCTTGTAGTTGTTAGGAAAAGAAAGAACATTGCTTATGTCTATTCAAAGGTTTTTCTAGTTGAAATGATTGCATCCAGATCACATTTCATTATCAAGAGGTCTTTAAAGACAGCTGTTGTTTTATCATGATAAGTAAGCAGCTTGAAATGGGTATAAATTAGCTTATTAAGCATTCAGCATCATGCATCTCTACCATATATCATGCAATCTTGAAAAAGGACAAAGAGCACAAAAAATGATAATGAAATCTATCTGAATCATATCAAATGAAGCATATCTGACTCAGTTTCAATCAAACCGGTAATATCTGCTCTAGAAGAAGAGACACTGATCAAATTATCTTTAAATCAAAAGGAAAACAAAGAAATAGAACACTCCAGCATCCTTTCAGCAAACTGACTGACTGCCATCTTTAAATGAGCCCCTTGCTATGTTCTATATGTTTGTGAGAGATAAAGCAGTCCAGCTGTTTTCTTTTTTTCATGTTTTTAGATTCTACAGATGTACTTTCTTATAGATCAAATACAAAATTATAACCAGTGCAGCCAATTGGAAAGTACAATGAATTACAAGTGATAAAGCCATAATATAGCCGTGTTTAGTCTATTATAGCCAAAACAAACCATAAAAAATGCATAGCAATAATAATCAGTCTTATTTTTGGTTTCTGATTAGGGTAAATATTTTGACTTTGCAAAGTTAGCTGCTACACTTCACTAAACGCTGCAACAAATAACCTGCTGTGCTTACGCTCCTTTCCAGTAATTGTTAGCACAAGAAAACTGCACATCCACCCACTTTGGGAACAGCTTCAGAAGAAGCAAAATCTAATTGTGGTTAGAAAGTTTTTCTCCCTAAACATAAAAAAATGTATCATTGTGAGAAATTATTCACAAAAAAATCATCACATCTTGTCTTTGCACTCAGAGGGGCTGAAAATCATCAGAGATCACAATGCTGAAAAAAACGCACTGAAATATTAATCTCTGATACTTTCAAACAAAATCTGAGGTCACTAATGTCTTTCAGAGTTCCAGCTGTGTGACCAATCCATTGCTCGCCCTCCATTTTATAGTGAAATAGCATTTCACCTGAAGGTGCAAGAACACATTAGCTGATTATACGGGGCTAAATGTTTTTCAAATGGCCTAGTTTGCTCATCTAACTCATTTGACGGTGAAAATAAAACAATATGCTCCATCATTCCTCTGCTAATAACCAGAAAAAAATAATTGCACATGTGCAAGCTAAGCTATAATTCTGCCCCTGTGTCTCATTAGACAAGATACCCCGACATATCAGTCTCCCTGAGGAGAAGGAAGAGCAACTCCAGCTCTAAGCAGCTCAAACACTTTGCATTGCATATTTTGAATATCACAATACTGCAGCATGTGTTCAGAAAACTAGCTTTGTTGTGCTGCATTTGAAATGCTTTGTGCCTAAAATGTGTAATCTTGCAGTCACCCTGCAGAGCCAAATAATAAGGCTTGGGATTATTCTTTTGCAGTCTAGTGCAAAATCCTTTCAACACAGTATGTGTCCAAGTGAACTAATCAGGGCATGCACTTTCCCTCTTTTGCTTGTATGAATAAAAGGAATATAAAAGCCATTATAATTCTTATTTTTACCTAAAAAAGTAAGTATGCTTCCTTGAAAAGGCAAAATGAATATGTAGCAGCTTGACTGCACTGGCTAAGCAGTGTATGGACAACGCTTCTTAACACTGATAATGCATAAAAACTACAACATACCTTGAAAATGCATCATCAAGGCCATCTTCCACATCCTATAAGTAAAGAAAAGCAGACAGATTTAAAGCATGTTCTCAGTGCCATTGCCAACTACACACATCTAACCTATGATTCACATGCTCAGTCCAGTTCATCCTCACCCAAATAAATAACACATTTTAACATAGACCCATCACCAGCTTTACATTTCCTTGTGCTTCATCTGTTATATATGCTTGATATTAATGCTGTGAGTCTGAGAACTTGTCTTCATAGTCAAAGGAATTCAATCACCATAAAGAAATTCAATTAACAAGTAGAGCGTCTATCAGGCAGTGCAGTGGCTGATGAATGTAATCTTGGATAAAAGACTCCCTGGTGAGTGATTACAGTAAGGCTTCAGAGACAGTTGCTCTTTTTGACCAAAAGACCATATATTACCACCTAGTGGTTTAAAAACATTTTCAGTCAGATTATTCAGACAGAAACTGGAGCCCACCTAGTGGACGCAACCTGCTATGTACCCCAGTTAACGTTCTGAAAGCATTCCCATTGCTTTAGTATATTTTAACCAGGTAACAGAAAACTATGGAGAAAGTTTAGTTTTAATATTATCAAATGAATGTCACACCATTCACAAATATATTTCTTTATTAACGAAAAATATTATTTATTTATCGTTTGTGAATAAATATAACTGCACTGACATTTGTGCATCACATAACATTTTTTTGGAGTTGACAAATGCTTTTGTAAATGGTGTTACATTTATTTGTAAGTCATGAATTATTTTTGTGAATCTTGTTATCTTTGCTGTTTTGTAAAAAAAATGCATTTGACTTGCCTTTTTCATAATAATAATTCTATTATAAATGTCATTATTATTATAAAATACATTACATTGTGTTTTTTCCAAGCATATGATGATATGGTCAGCTGAGAGTGGTGTTAATGGCTTGAGTTTAGAGTAGTGTGAAATTCATTCATATTTTTATCGTTTTTTAATGTTTTAATTTTAACTAACGTGATACTTCTGATCAGATGTCAGAAATAACTATTGTTTCATGAATTGTGGAAATTTCTTGACATATTATGACATTATGCATTTTCCATATTGCCCAGCCCTACATTTCACTTATTTACTTTAACTTTTGCAAATAGAAGAAATTTCATTAATTATATCATGTCAAAGAATAATATCTAAAAACAAAGTATTTACTGAAACTGATATTGTCTTTTGAGCAAGTGGGACCTACTGTCATACCCAAGAGTCATCTTTGACTGGCCGTCTCCGGGCAGGGTTATTGCGTGGAGATGGTGAATGGATGGAAGTAGAGAAGAAAGGCTTCCTCAGCTTGTGTGCCATCAGAACCTGGGCTTTCTCAGCCTCTGCTATACACACACACACACACACACACACACACACACACACACACACACACACACACACACACACACACACACA
>JBBIGC010000152.1:8693443-8719439 GCA_037576955.1 Lepidarchus adonis | reverse complement strand
AGATAGATAGATAGATAGATAGATAGATAGATAGATAGATAGATAGATAGATAGATAGATAGATAGATAGATTAAAAATAGAATATAGGCTCTTTAAACTGCCTGAAGTAAAGCGGTAAATTTCGCAGAGATTGCGCTCTCCTTGGAGCCCACTACCACCACTGCCACTGATAAGTAGGACTGTAGAAGCCTGAAGCTAGGTGACACCGGTCGAGTGCTGCAGTTACCAGCAGCTGCTGCATGTACAGTACATGCTCAATGGCCTCATTTGCACACAAAAAACCAAGAGCAATAACCAGTGTGTTCCATCACGAATAATGATTTGTTTAATCTGTTAAATGTAATTAAAATATGCATAGCTGTCCTTAGCAACCAATAAATCAATTCAGCAATTTTCTTTCAGAATGCTGAATATACTGAATATAGTTCACTGTAAACCAAAACAATTTCAATTTCAATACATCCCATTTGATAAAATGCGTGTGCTTTTAATGCACATATATCCTATATGGTAAGAGCACTGTTTACATAAGTATAACTGAAATACTTATAATAAGTATAACTATAAAAACTGAAATATGGTTCTTCTCATCCATCCACTGGCTTTGGGAGCCTTGAAAAGAATCTAGGACATTACCTTGACAGAAAATAGGACATGAGGAAACCCTAATAGAGTGGAGAAGGGAGGGCAGGGGGCGGAGTAAAGGAACTGATTTCATTCAGCCTTGAGCGAAATCCAGACTCAATCACACTCAAGCCAAACAGCTTTGGCAACTCAGTGGATGTGACATCTTGGACTTGACACTTGACAGTCTCAACGCCATGACACCTCTGATCAGGGTCAAGTGTTGATGACTTCTGAGTATGTGCTAGAAAAAAAAAGACTGATGCAGGGATCTAAACATTTTGAGAATATCAAAAATGAAAAAACTGACTTTAACGACAAAATGTGATCTTATCAGCAGATGTATTTAAGTACTTGTGTAATGAAACAAAACATACAGAAACAAATCTGAATAAGTATTGGTGTTAACTGTGATTTTATGAGGAACAGTCTTCTATGGCTGCATACCTCTAAAACTGTAAAAATAAATAAATAAATAAGAATAATGATTGTTGTTGTCTGCTTTGAAATTATAGACATAATAGAACTTAATGATCACTTCTTACAATTGAATTAACAACAGAAACTCATTATATATGCAGTTAAAACTCACATCTTCCCAGTAGCCATTTTTTAATTGCTATCTGATGTAGCAAAACTTAGAGTCATCACTTTCCTAAAAGCCTTCTATGCTGTTCATTGCCATTGTGTTAGCAGCAAGAAAGATGCAGCGGCTTCATATGTCTTGGAGGATATCCTCATAATGTTGGTGGCATCATATAGTAAGGGGACTTGAAATTCAAAGCTGAACTGAGAAAGAGATCAAATAAATATTTTTATAGTATAATTAGGTGAAAACTCCCAGCATTATTTGTGATTTTGTCTAATTGACCTTATTTTCTTTTTTCCCTACCAATTCACTTTACTGAAAAGGGCGAATCATAGAATAATGGCATGTTATGTTCAAATTGACAAGTTTTAGCCCATACTGCTGTCATACACAGACATTTGACATCTCAACCTGAAGGTTTCTTAAATTGAAGTCACGTTACAATACAGTCTTATGTAAAAGGTTTGGGTACCTCTTGATAAATAATTTTGATAAATAACAGATTTTACTGATTTTGTCATTGAAAAGATAGTCTCATTGAAAACATAGTCTCTCTAGGACATGAAAAAAAAAAATATATTTTCAGCAAACATTGATGCATATTTACTTTTAATACCATAAATTGAGAAAAAAAAGCATCATGGTACTGTGCAAAAGTTTGGCCACCCTACATAATCAGTACTTAGTAACACTTTCTCTGGCAGATTTTTATAGCAGCTATAAGTCTTTCAATTCTTGTACTTGGGATTTTCTCCTATTCTTCCTTGCAAAAGGCTACTGGTTCTGTAATATTCTTTGTTCATCTTGCATGTACAGCTCTTTTTAGATCTACCCACAAATTTTCAATGATGTTTAAATCAAGAGACTATGTTGGTCATTCCAAAACCTTCAGCTTGCATCTCTTGAGGTCATAAATAGTGCATTTCGAGTTATGTTTAGGATCACATACAGATGGTGTGATGTTTGCTTCCATAATTTGCAGGTATTTAGTGGAATCCATTCTTCCCTCCACCCGTGCAATGTTTCCTGTGACACTGGTTGCAACACAACCCCAAAGCATGATAGAGCAACCCCCATGTTTAATGGTTGGCAAGGTGTTCTTTTCATGAAATGCTGCTAATCTTTTCTCCAAACATGTCTTTGCTGATTGTGGCCAAAAGGTTCTATTTTTACTTCCTCAGTCCACAGCACTTGTTTCCAAAATGCATCAGGCTTCTGTAGATGTTCTGTTGCATACTCAGATTTTATGATGGGGATGCAGGAAAGGTTTTTTCCTGCTGACTCTTCCATGAAGGACAGTGGAACGGTGCACCACCACTCCTGAGTCTGATAAATCTTCTTGCAGCTTTTTTACAGTCAAACTGGCATTTTGATTTGTATTTCTGACCAGCATAAGAGCAGCTCTCTCCAAGAGTTTTCTTGGTCTTCCAGATGTCATCTTGACCTCCACGGTTCCCCTAAACTGCTCTCTATTAATTACATTTCTCATTGTAAAAAAATGCAAGCTAACAATGCTTTGCTATCTTCTCGTAGCCTTCTCCTGCATTGTGGGCATCAATAACTTTAATTTTCAGAGTCTCACACAGCTGCTTAGAGGAATCCATAGTTGTTGAGTGTCCACAAGAGTGTGCACAATGTTTGAAGTTTGAAATTGGCACCATCTTACTACTGACAGCTGTTGCCATGTATCAGATCTAATGAGCTGATTAAGGTCTGAAACCTTGTAAAAAGAATCAGAGACTTTGGAACTCTTAGGGTGCCCAAACTTTTGCACAGTGTCATTATAATATTTTGATTTTTTTATTTTTGTTAAATTTATGGCATAAAAAGTAACTATATATCAGACTGTATATGACCAGACACTATCTGTGCTTTGAAATTTGGCCATAAACCTTAACATCAGTCAATATTCTCAGCTAATCAGTGCATTGGATTGGCCATAGAAGAGGGAAGCTTATTGCTGAGCCCAGCAACCTAAGAAACTAAACACAGTTTGGATTAACATGCCATGTTTAACTCCACTCGCTCTGCTCAGGATAACAGGATGTAGCCCATAAGTGAAGACTATGGAAGTGTCTGGGACCCTGCTGCGTTGCCTAGCAACACATGTAATTATATGAAAGAGCTGACAGTCAGTAGAGGGGGGTCTGTTTTATTATGTTGGCCAAATTGAAAACAAGCATTTAAATGTAAATGTGCAGGAACATGACATATGAACATATATTTTGCTTATGACAATAGACCACATGCACAACCTTATAACGCAGCAGATCCCACTGGCATGCATTCTGCTGTTATCAGCTAATGGTCTTTTTGTGCTTACTGTATAGCCTCATTTACATGTCAATTTTGTATTTATATGCCTTTATTATATATGTTCAGCATCCAAGTTATCTAAAGTACATTCATTACTTGTACTTAAAAATACGTTTTGCACTTTTGCATTTTAAAACCTACTAACTAGACACTAATGTTCAATGTTTGGGGAAAGGATTTTGGAATCCTCTAAAAAACACATTCTAAAAGAGAGCATCTACATATTATCTATCCTCAAACACATCAATTTTCTCATTTTCTGCTTGACACTGGGGGTCCTGGTGAACCAGAGCAGCTTAGATATACACAACAGAAGCCTTCATCCCTAAAAAGCCGTTATAGTGGCTGAGCCCCGTCTTCTGAAGGAGAACAGATTGGATTTCACCCTTTCTTATCCAAAGCTATCTTTGAGTATTTCGCTCTATCAGAGTTCCAATCTCCTCGCGATCTTTGAGTAAGAACTCATATCTATACAAACGTTTCAGAGACTAAACCCAATTTCATCTCGAGATTCAAATATTATTCTTGAGGGAGACAGTGGCTCAAGTTGGAATTTATTTTTGAAAATACCCATCATTCATTTGGAGTTCCAATTAATTCTCTTCACTTTTTAGCCCACTCATATCTGCGAGAGCCCTGTAATTATAAGGAAGGTTATCAGCTGTAAGCATGACTGCGCAAATGGAATTAATGAACAGAGGAAAGTAGAGACTTATCTTATGACTGAGGGAAAGATTTTCCTCAAAAACCTGAATTAATTAATGGCATTCTGCTTGATTTGCCTGCCAAGCAAGTCAAATGGGCATTGAGCATCTTTGCTGATGTGACTGACAGAGCATGCACAAAGTTCCCCCCAAAAGAGTCTGATTTTGTTGTCAAACACACATAATGAAATGAAAATTAATGAAAATTCTTTGACATCCAGTGTATAAGCAGTCTATAAAGAAAATCTAGCCACCAGCAACAAATACATTCATGGGCTTTACATTGTTACACTTCAAAATGCTTTTATTGTGATCAATAAAAAATGAATCAAACCCTGAAACAATGAGTGAAGACGTAGAAAGAAATAGTCCAAGCAACAACAAGCAGGCTTTTTTCCAAAGATTTATAGGAAGCAATTTTAGATTGGACTCTGGGTTTCTGCTGTAGAGTATAATCACCATAAAATTAAGCCACATGCCTCCCTAACAAAATAGCTTATCATCATGGCTTCATGAAAGCAAAGAGGATCATAAGGATGCCTGCTAGATGGAACCATCAATGGCAAATGCTGGATTCAAGATACCATGAAGTCCTGGGTCAACATTACGTCAAATATCCCCCAGAATTATTACAGTTGTGAAAACTGTTCTGTTCAAAATTAAGTGTAAACATCAAATGTGTGTGTTGAAAATATATTTTACTCTTAAAAATGTTTGGGATTTCAATATTTTCAGTCATTTATTTTCATACACACTAAAATACGCTGGTTCGTTTCCTCTAACCAAGCACTTGTTTAAGCTTATTGTGTCATTTTGTTGGGTTATTTAGTGCTGGGCAGTTATTTGCAGCCCAGCCTCTGGGGTAGTGGTTGAGGTAAAGTTCATTGTTTGCAAAGACTGAGACTTTGGTGGATGCTCTTTTTATATGCAGTCATCAAAACATCCCTATTACTTATAAAATAAAAGCATAACACAGCAGAGAACTGATCTGTTAATAAATATTACCTTTAGGTTCAGTCACAACAGCGATTATATTTAGCTCATTGTTCCCTCAGCAGGATGTTGTTAAAGTCTCACAATTTAACTAATGCTAGAATTTTATGCTAACAGCTCAGTAAACTTTATCTTAATTCTTAGCCTAAACCTTGGTGCACTAAATACTGGTGCACTAAAACTGAACCATTTATAAAACAAACCAGTTATTTCTTAATAGAGAAGTCTTAATAATCTACATTTCATTTCAGGGCTATTTGTACGTATGTTATTTACCTATTTTTAGCATTTTTTTTCTTTTCTTTTGCTTTCCTTAACTTTCTTAACACATGTATAAGTCATGTATAACCTCCTAACTGAATTTCTTTTTTGAGGTAATATGTGCATTCCTGACTATCGAACATGGGCCCTGATGTTTAGTGTATTCGTATAACTGCTGTTTAGATACCAAGACAGGACATCAAAACAGTAAAATCTCTAGGTCGCAGTAAAAAAGTGTTTTTGACGTAAAAATGATTTTAGGTTGTGTATCAGTTGATGCATCATAGCAAACCAGCTTTCAGCTGTTTCCAAAACATGTATTGATTACAATTCACACTGGATACCAGACTGGGATAAAACTCCTCATTGGATCTTCCAGTGAACAACAGGGCAGATCGCCAGTAACCAATAACCACTACTGCGGCTTTGCACAAGCAACTTAAAGGAAAACTCTCAAGTTTTTCAGTGTTATATCTATCCACATCATCTGTAGCATGTGACTGACTGTGGTTAACTGTCTTTCTACAAAGTGCAAATACTTTCATTGTTGTTCATGGTAAACAGCCAAAAGGATGCATATCATGCAATGGTGGACATATTCAATTCACCTTCATATTTTACATGAGATTATAGTTCACTCAGTAGAACACTGTGCTACAGTTTCCAAGAGTTGCTGCCTAATAACTCTGCACTGTTGATAAGGCTACACTATATTTTCTTTCCGGTTATTTAAAAACGTCTTGTTCCAATGCATATATTTATAATTTCCCCCTTTTAAGAAGAACTCAAGCTAGATAAGAGGAACTGTCTGTACAGTCTGGGTGCTCTGCAATATAGATAACAAGAGAAAAACGAGACACAAATGGATGAAGTAGGTCAAGAGATTGATCTGCTCTTGACCTACAATGAAGATTGATGCATTGCTGCTTTGATGGAATTGAGCAGACCCTCAGGGTCTAGAGGGTCTGAAAATCAGGAAATTCAGATATTGAGAGTAATCAGCCCTTCTGTCTTCCAAAACTGTCATTCCACTAAAAGCTTACTGGTACCAAGCGAGCGACCAGATATTAGTATTTTATGATTATACTCCTTGGGCATACACCTCAGGAATGGGGGAGTATACTGCTGTTGGCAGCCAAAAAAAACAGGAAATGGCAAACACAGGAGTGTCCAACCTTACAAACATGGATCGAAATTACAATTGATATATATAAAAAGGAAAACGGGTTACTTCACGATGAGATAAATGGATTATATATAATTCTCAGCAGGCCTGACTTCATATTTCTAAATCAATTAAAGCATTAATTGTACAAATCAGTCCCCCATTGTATATGTTGGTTTTGTTGGTTTTATTTTTGTTATTTTTAGTTTTAGTTTTCTTTTGTGTTCTTAATGATAGTATTGTTGTAGACCAGGATGGGATCTATATGGTGTAACTTATTCAGAAGATTTGTTGTACATTTAAAGGAAATGTATATTGTGCACCTTATGTTTAATTTTCATAAAAAAGGAAAATAAATTAGTATTTTATTAAAATATTCAGGAAACGTGAAAAGCTCTGCCTCTATTTTATAGACCAGACACACAGAAAATTATTCACTCTTAAAAAATACAGGTTCCATGAAGGGTTATTTAAAGAGATGCCATGTAGGATTCACTTTTGCTTCTCTGAAGAATGGTTCTTTAGACATATTTCTAAATGACATTTTAGATGAGCTGGGAAAACACTGCCGTGGAAGAGTGGGAGGGCTTTAACAGCCTTAGAAAGCTGAGCACAGCAATCCCTGCACATCCTATGCTCCACCTCAGTAGCTCCACTGCAGGATGCAGTCACGCTCAAAGAGCCTTATGTAATGTTACAGCAAATCCTTAAACAGCCTCTGTATGTCAGCCTGTCAATGGCTCAATTTCTGTTACTTCTGTGGATCTACAGAAGGAAAGTTGCAAACCTTTGATTTGAATTCAACACTGTATTGAAAAATATAAATGTTTTAAACACTGAATCAAAATTTAATACTGCATTGCAGATACAACTCTGTCTCTAGGCATATGGGTAAACTCTTATGTGAGAAAAGTAGGCGTGAATGAGAAAAGGGCTTTATACTTGGCATACACTAACACTTACGATTAACACTGATACTAACGCTGACAAGAAATGACTATAAAAGCCTAGTTAAATTGACTGAAATAAAATGGGCTTTATTACATTTGAAACATCAATTAAACTGGCTTGTAATACTCAGTCTCACATTAATATACTCAGACACACACTCACTCACACATATTCACTTGCACTTAGCAGACTGAAAATTCTCCACAACACTAACAGTTAAACCATTCATGTCAAATCTGTTGCTGTTATAGTACAAGAAACAAGAAATATTTCAACTTAAATAGCTTTACATTAACATTATTACCACACTCTGTTAATCCAGGATAAACTAGAAAACGGTGATATTGATTTGTTTTTCTCTCCAAAATTCAAGGCAAGGTATACATTACATCCACAGAAATAGGCATATTGCTGATACTATGTATAAAGATAGCTGCCACTTTTTCTTGCAACTTTCTATGTTGTTGGTGTCATTGCAGTAGAACTGTATTCACCATCTATAAGATCTGATCAAAGAAGAGATTTATCTTTAGAGACCTTCCCATACAGCAGGGGTTTGAAAATATGACTGCAGACACAGCGGTAGCACATTTATACAATATCCAGTGCAACTGGGAAAACTTCAGACATTTGATATCAGATGTCGGAAATACAAGGTTTACTTAATGACAAATGCTAAAATGCTTTTTTTGACAGCGTTTATTATGAGTTTGGAGACACTTAAGAAATAAGTACTTATAATTTACATTTACATTGTTATATATCAGTTAGAATATGAAGTAAAACTGTTTACTGACAGTAAACACATCTACACATATTAATGTTAGACATGTCCAATGTTTTTAATGAGCTTATAAAGTGGTTTACCATTCAAATTAATCATTTAAATAGTTTGTCCTGTGTTGTTTGTTCAGTAAGAAAATGATTTTTGGGGATGATTATTTTCTACGTAAACATTGAACATTTGTGTTAATAACTGTTACAGTTGAAAAAATAAAGAAACACCCAACCATCAAATTTCAGACTAAAGAGCCTGTAGAAGGGCAGTTGTGCACATCAGTGGCACTATGCTTATAACATTTTAAGAACTGTGATTACAGTGATTTAGCATTTTGCAAAAATGTTTACATGGCAGATGTTGACATTTCAGGGTTTCTTACCAAAAGAGCTTTTATTGTGTAGTGTAAAGTCTTTTTTCACTAAAGGCATATTAACTAGAGGTGTGACAAAATATCGATATGGCAATATATCGTCGTCCTTGCTCACACAATACGATAATACACAGACGGCAATATCTATATTTTCATTACTAAACATTTGCCGCCAATTAGACTCACCGGTGTCACTATTTTGAATCTCTGGGTGGCGCTGCAGAACACGGATGAAACTTGAGTAACTTAGCAACAGGGAGACACAGAGAAAGCTTTGCTGAGAGATGCCCCAGCCACATTTAAATCTAAAGTCTGGCTTCACTTTGCTTCACTTTTAGAACATCGATGGAACAGACCATGGATTATTTTAGGACCGCTGTATCTCTGCGCATCTCTTTCCTCTATGAAGCCTACAACCCGGTCGATGTGAGTAAATGTGTGTCAACGTGAGTTATAAACACACATCGCGGGAGAGCTTCGTTGAAAAGGGGGAAAGTCTTTGCGCTGACTGCTTTTCATAGAGATGCATTCACGTCCAAGTTGGAGATACCCCACACCCCCTGCCCCCATGTTTCTGTAATGTATCGCTATGTCATACGAAATATCGATTATCGCAGAAATGCTGTATCGCAATACTATCGTTATCATTATATAGCCACATATCACGTATAATATTGTGAGATACCCTGTGATTCCCAACCCTAGTATTAACACTCAAAATAGGAAAAATCTAAACTTTAGCTTAACCTCAAAACCTCAAACCTCAAAAATAGCATACGTGTATCATTACACTGCTAGACAATAAAATATGAGAATTATTATTTATTTATTTATTGTTTCACCATTTGAACCTTTACAGCCCTTTACCATGTTTGGACTTTTTTTTATTGTGGATGGTCCACAGTTACCAAAATAAACTTCAATGTACATTAAAGTTAAGAACTCCTATAAAGCTATCAATTTGGACAAAGTGCAAAGTTTCACATATAACAGCACGTATGTATGAAAAAAATATCTCCATCCTAATCTGTAGGATACCACTGCTGCTGTGTGAAGTGCATGTTCGTTTAAAAAAGACACATCTACTAATCAGAAAAGATCTACTACAAAGTGTAAGAGAACAAAGAAGCGATAGACCAACACGCATTAAAGACTCCTTTGGATCTAAATGCCTTCATTGGTGAAAAAAAAAAGAATTTCCACAGAATCTCACACATGGCAGCTGGTTTGATATGCCCCAGTTTATGAGAATCATAAACATGCGGTATTCATGAATTATTCAAACAATTCAGCATTCATGCATTTATGTAATTTGTGATAAAATATGAATGTGGTTATTTTGCACACTCACAAACAGGCTCATTATGAGAGAGACAGGCCATGTCAGTCACAAGCCAAATATTTTTTCCCACTTTTGTGCCCCCCCTCCTCACCCGCCCAAGCGCAGCCTTTGATGGTGAAACCAAACCATTTGGCAAAACCAAACCTGTTTCCCAGAGTATGATAAAAGCTTCTCTGGATGAAAATAGAGTGGACAGCAGAGTGAAAGAAAACAGAAAATATGTAAATAAAAAAACAGGCACACTTTCTCTTTCACAAAAAAAACTTTCACTGCTTTTAATGAAAGGGTGAAAAGTGAAGAGGAAAGGCTGCTGTACTGTTAGGGGTTCAGCTTCAAAGAGAGAAGGGTCTTCGTAGCTGAGAGCCAGGGGCGGGAAGAGAAATCATAAATGAGAAGGGGGCAGATTAGTTGGCATCATATTTTCCTGACAGCTGTCCAGAACATGAAAAGAGGAGGGGTTAGAAGTTACACATTTCTCCTCCCTTTGAACAAAGCAGCTCTGAAGTCTGAATTTTTCATTCTGAATTGCATAATTAATTTGACGCCACATGACTTCACTTTCTGAATGCTGTTAGATCTGACTGTTGTACGGTGAGTGGCTGCAAGAGAGTAGAGAGGGAGAGTTTTGACATTAGACAAACAGTTATATATATATTAAATACCCTGCAAAGACTGCAGATAAATTATTTAAAGCAATATGGCCAAATCTAATTTACACAATTTTCCCTTTAGCTTGATTGTAGCTGATTATTTGAGACATGTTTGGTGGTGAAGTTTGCTTCAATAGTTTTATACTTTAGCTACAAACCTAGAGAAAGCTTATAGGCATACAAAAGTATGTTGCATTGGCAGATCATGAAAAACATGCATTCTCATATAAATATATATTAGTATGTATTAAATGTACTACTCCGAATCATCATCGTCACAATCATCATCATTATTATTCTTTATTGAAAATTGGGTTAAATCTGAGGTAGAGTTTGATTTTTAGGGCAGCCAAGTATTACAGAGCATAAAGGGATGAATAACTTAAATCACTTAACATACTAATGGGAAAATATATAAAAAGTTAGTCAAAAGTAAAAAAATATATAAAAATACAATGAAATAAATAAACAAACTAATATTTCTAATCTACTTAAATATCAAGTTACTTGTTTTCAGTGAACCTTTTAGTAATGGATCCCTTTAAAATAAAACCATTAAACATTCAGTACATACTGCAGGGCATTAAAGGGGCTTTGCAATTTTATTAACTGTGGTATTTACACAACTTGTACTGCAGTATAAAATTGTTTGCCTACAGACCCCAAACACAGCTTCTCATCCTGGATTTTGTAATCACTGTTATTTAACTGAATGGCCAACTAGCAGAACATAAACACTGACTGCAAAATCCAGGACCAGAAACTGCATTAAAGTGTTAAAAAAACATCTTTAGTTCAATATTTATTGATATTCCTTTCAGAAAGTGAAATCCATATGTTATATAGATTCATTACACATAGACTAAAATATGTAAAGACTTTTTTATTTTTATGATTATGGCTTACAGATAATAAGACCCAAAATTCACTGTCCCAGAAAAGTTTAATTCTGTGAAAAAGTTCAATCTTGGAAAGTCATGGTGTCAAATCCTATGAAGCTAAAAACACCTGCAAATGTTTCCTGAGCCTTTAAATGGTCTCAGTCTGAGTCAGGAGGCTAAACAATTATGGAGAAGACTGCTGACTTGACAGATGTCCAGAAGACAGTCATTGACACCTTCCACAAGGAGGGTAAGCCACAAAAGGTGACTGCTAAAAAGGCTGGTTGTTCACAGAGTGCTGTATCCAAGCATATTCATAGAAAGATGAGTGGAAGAAAAAGCAAAAATCCATTCAAGAATTTAGGGGAGCTACACAAGTAATGGACTGAGACTGGAGTCAGTGCATCACAAGTCACTATGCACAGATGAATCCTAGACATGGGCTACATATTTCTCATTCCTCGTGTCAAGCCACAACATCAGAAGCATCTTACCTGGGCTAAGGAGGAAAAGCACTGGACGGTTGCTCAGAGTCCAAAGTCATCTTTTCAGATTAATGTAAATTTTGCATATAATTTGAAAACCAAGGTCCCAGAGTTTGGAAGAGTGGAGAGGCACAGAATCCACGTTGTTAGAAGTCCAGTGTGAAGTCCACAGACTTACAAGAAAGTTGTGCATAGCTGTTTTTTCCCCAATGGTTAAAGAGTATTGAACAGTACAGTACAATAGTATATTTGGGCACAGCAGTGCAATTTAGATTTTTGGCCAAGCAATCACTTGAATGGTCAAACTGAGGCACAATACACTGCCACACAGAAGATGAAGCAAACAACCTCTGAAAATGGTCCTTTCACTGTTCCCTGAGCAAGCTAAAGGTCATCTTTACATAAATGTTAAGGCTTAATAAACTCACACAGCTTTCTCCCTGGTGCTTCTTCTCTGCACAGGAATCAATATAATATCAGACTGAGACAATTCCAATAGTGGGCGGCTTAACCATATTAAAAAAAACTCAATAAGTGAAGAGCTAAATCAAATACAGGACACTTGAGGGTGCAACAACACTCAGGGAAAGACATTGCATCAATATTAAAATATATTTTCCAATGTTGTATGCATTAAAAACAGAGTAAGGAAAATCAACACTTGTGTTTAAAGTTAAAAAGAGTGTGGCTGATGTAAATGACCTGCTGCTATTTAAAGTAGAAATGTCAGCATGGCACACATCCCAGGACCAATTTTTAGGTCTGCTCACTCCTCAGCTTGTGGGATCAGCTCATTATGTAGCTCTGCAAGGGGGATGTGCCTGTTATTTACTCACTCACTCTCACTCTCTCTCTGTGGTGTGTGTGTGTGTGTGTGGGGGGGGGGGGTGTATAGTAGATATGTTCATCTTCTTGTCATCGCCTTTACTCTCCAAAATCCTGTTCCCCTCTATTATTCAGTACCTGCAGGGGATAAGCTGCAGGGAGCCCCCACACCCTCAGACACTGAGAGAAAAAAGAAAAACACACACATACACACAGAAGGAAACAAAGGAGAGTGATTTGTTTATTTCGATGGTTCTAACTTGTTGTTTTTGTCTGGTGTTGTTGATTTAGCTGACGTTTTTAGGTGCTGACACCATTTTGTGCCAATAAAGCTAAGGCAGGGCGGATCTAGCCGAGAAATGACAGGGTTGGGGTTTCAATATCTTTCCAGAAAGGGTCAAAAGAAAACCCCATATTGATTTCTCCTTCCTGTCACTAGATCCAAGTAAATGCAGCTGTAGCATCTGACCTTTGGGGAGAGGATAATTTTCCATAAACTTTTAGCTTGACGCATAAAGAAGAGCAGAACTCCAGGTTCACACACAATATTCTAACAAGAGTCTTAAGAGCAATAGCACACGCATTCCCTGCATTGTATATTCTTACTTATTACATGTGTATGGCTCATGTTCCAAATACAGCCATAATTCATAATTCTACCTCTTTATTCCTTAAAATTAATAAAATAAAATGAATGTGTTATTTGTTAGTGTGTATTTAAGAATGACATCTGCATCTGCTAGAGTGGCATAGTGGCACAGAAGTTAGTGCTGTAACATCAAAGTAAGAAGGTTCATTCCACAATTGATTTTACTTCATTTTACTATGAGCAGTGATTTCTGCTCAGAAGCAGCTTTTGGTTATGACTACATCACTGTATTTGACGTAAAACTTTCAAATTATAATTGGTTTGCATGTGTGAGTCAATAGAAACGTAGTAGAGAAATTTAATAATTTTTCATACTGAATCACTGTAAATTCAAAGGCATCAAAAACTATCAAATAATTTGGTAAATTAATCATAGTATGGAATCACCAGGACTACTCCAAATCACACATCTGTGTAAATGTGTGTGAATGATCGTATGCACCCATAGTCAGCTGGGATTGGTTCCAGCTTCCCCATGACCCAAAATGGAAAAGCAGTGTGGACGGTGAATATGACAATGTTATTTGTTCTTACTGGCGGGTCTTCATTAGAAAAGTAGTTCAGGATGAAATGTTCCTTATAACTTTTGCATGGATGAAAGTAGTCTTAATAGAGTTGAATGAAAAAACGTCCTTTTTGGAACAAAATTAAAAACTTTTTGCAGCACATCACATAGATAAACATTATGGGATGTTAATGGTATGATTAAGAAATTGTATTTTATCAATCATTACAAGAAGTGACTCAGTTTCCATAAGGGCCCTTTAAACACTTCAGGCATCTCGGTTTACAGATACTTTATGAGTGAACACAAAGAGGCACTCCAGGTTCTTCATTTTCAGCTTCAGCACAATGCAAGGTGAATACAAATGAACAAGAGCACTGTGTTGGTAGGCAAGAAACAGAGACTATCTGAAACTAAGAGAGTGAGACGGCACAGTGAAAAATCACATGCTGTCTATATGCGCTGCTGTATCACTCTTCAGAAAGCGAGTCGAGTGCCAGCGACTCGCAGTCATGATTAGTGTGATTACTGTCAACTCAACTACTGCATCTGTGACAGCCCTTCACAACAGAGTGTCTACCTCCGTTTTATACAAGCCACATCACTCTCTCTCACTCACCCTCACTCTCTCTCTCTCTCTGCTCCACTCATCTTCACTCACTATCTTTTCATCTATCCCACTTTCTTGCTTCCTGTCCCTCTTTCTACCCCTTTTTTCTTTACTTTTTCTACCAGCCTGTCCCTCTTTCTCTCAATCTGCTTCTCTTTTTGTCTTTTTCTCTTCCCACCTTTCTCTCTTTTCATTTCTTTGTCATACTCTCCATTTTGCTTTCTATATCTCTTGCTTTCTGTCTCTATTTTTTCAATCCACACCTTCTTGGTCTTCTACCTCTTCCTCTTCTCTTCCCTTTTGCTTTCTTCTCTCACTCATTGTCTGCTTTTATCTCTCATCCCTTTTCTCTGTTTCCCTCAGTCTCTCTCTCTTTCTATCATGTGGGAGATACAAGTTTTTTTCAAAAGACATTATATAAAGACTTGGACAATAATATTGCTACCCTTTCTATAAATTCAAATGATGCCTTTTATTCCTGAAATACATCCAAAATGAGAGATATGTTGTCATCCATATAAGCACTTACCTGGTTTTGCAAACCAAAAGCTGTTGTTTTCAGCACCCAGAAGAAAAAGAATGGAATGGAAAAATATCTTCAAGCTGATGCTGATTCTCTCTTAGGCACCACTTTGTTTTCAGTCGTCTATACACATTCAGCCAGTTTACACAAAGACAAACTTGACCCAAGCATAGAGTAGTTTGTTAAATGGTGAAGTAAGAACCAAGAATTGCCTCTAAACAAACCCAAGATGATCTTCAGGCTCAGGAGACAATAGACACAGTGCCAAAAGACAAGTCACAGTCTTTCTAGAAGTATGTCCTTTGGACTGAAAAAAGCAGTAAGAATGAGGCCTAAATAGAGAAGAACAGCACACCATAGTGTAGGAGGTTTGGTGGTGTTTTGAGGATGCTTCACTGCCTCTTAAATTGTGTGACTTGAACAAGCACATGGAAGAATGAGATCAGAAGAATATCAAGCCTGCATTGCCTAACATCATATACTGCCCAGATTTTCTCTCATACGAAGGTCATGGGTCCTCCAGCAGGATAATGATCCAAAACACACAAAGAAAAACCCAAGAATAAATGGCAGGCAAACACTGGATCATTCAGAAGCTGCCTTTCACGAATACTGATTTGAATCCTATTGAACACCAATGGAAAGAGCTGAAATTGGCAGATAACAATCAAAAAACGTGAGAGAACGGGAGCAGTTTGGTCAAGAAGATTGGGCAAAACTGCCCATCAAGAAGTAAAGAAATCACACCAAGAGCTAGAGAAAGCTCTTAAAAGCAATTACAGCTACCAAAGGGGACACTAATTTTTGTGTCCAAGTCATTTTCATGTGTTTTATTTGCTAAAATGATTTATTGTGTCATTCATTAAATATTAAGATTTCCATCTTATCTTGAAGCTGTTCATGATTTCAAGACAAAGTTCTCCTACTAACCAAACTTCATACAAACCAACAGTCAGATCATCTAGATGGCAGTTCTGTCTGGCCAAAATGTTGTATCTTTATCATGGGGTGATGATGGGACAAAAGCCAATCATAGAAAGGTGTCAGAACATACAGTGCACTACATTCAGAGCAATTTTGGTGACACAAGGGGAAACTGTAAAATATTAGAAAGGTGGTCTTAATGTTAAGGCTGATATACTTGTTAAAACTGTTCTCTGAAGGTTTACTATGGTATTTCTCAAGACAAGAGATCCTTTAAGTCCTGAAAGTTGGGGCCAACATGGACTATACTAGTTTGTACGGATCATCCCAGATGTTTGATTGGAATGATATCAGGGGAGCTGTGAGTCATGAGACCAGACCCCTTCTTCAATTTCAATTACAATTTTGAATGGTCCAATTATGATGCTCCTGTGACCATTGGAGTCACTTTTAGCAGTGAACAAGAGTCAACATGGGCTCTCTGACCAGCGTGTTGTTATAAGGGTCCGGTGCACTCTGAATAGCGATTTCTTGTTAATTGTTTTTGCCCCCAAGTCTCTGAGCAATTTATTACAGAGTACCTGCTGATCTGACTAAGTTCTGATCTGATATTTAAATATTTAAACAGTTTCACAGTGCTCTCTTCAAGTACATTACATTTATTGTTTGTGGATTACAGCTCTGCGTTCATCACAGTCATTCCATCAAAGTTAATCCAGAAACTACTGGAACTGGGATTTGGTGCTTCCTTGTGCAACTGGATTCTGGATTCTGGACCTCACCATGTGCACATGGGAAAAACACCTCCTCCACCCTCATCCTCAACACCAGTACTCTACAAGGGAGCGTCCTGAGTCCAGTGCTCAACTCACTGTTTACACATGACTGCACAGTCAGACACAGCACCAACACCATTATGAAGTTTGCTGATGACACCACCATCATAGCGCTGATCACCAACAATGATGAAACGCTACAGAGAGGAGGTTCAGTCTGGTGTCGAACAACAACCTCTCTCTCAATGTCAGCAAAACAAAGGAGCTACTCATTGATTTCCACAGACAGGCTGTAGCTCATTCCCCTATCTACATCAGGGGTGATGCAGTGGAGAAGGTCAGCACCTTCACATTCCTGGGGGTCACTCTCACTGATGACCTCAGATGGACAGAGCACACAGCAACTGTCATCAAGAACTCCCACCAGCGCCTTCACTTTCTCAGACGTCTAAGAAAAGCTCGGATGTCCCAGACAGGGTGATGCAGCTTCTCCATCCTGACCAGCTGCATCACATCCTGGTTTGGCAGTTACTTATTGGAGTCCAGAAAAGCTCTGCCGAGGGTTGTGAAAACAACTCAACGAAACTTTGGTGCAGAGCTTCCAACAATGTCAGTCTTCACATTTCTCAGCATCTATCTGTACTTTAGAGTTACAGATAATATTTAAATTATGTTAATGCTTTACCTGCACCTTTTGCACAACCCACCTACAGTTTTTGTGTTGTAGTTTGTGTTTTGTTATGTATCTGCGGGTAGGGCCACAATATTGATATTGTGATATATCGTTGTCCTCACTCACATGACACGATAATCGATACTATCTATATTTAAATGACTAAACATTTGCCGCCAAGTTGACTCACTGGCATCACAACCTTTTCTTTCCTCTGGGTGGCGCTGCTCGACTGAGTGCAGGAGATTTGGGTGAGACCTGAAGAGAAAGTCTCAAAAGCTTGTGTTATGCTCTAAAGTTTCTTGGGTGAAAGCTGAAGTAGCTTTGCAAAAGTTGCAAAGAGTTGCAAGAGATGCAAAAAAAAAAAACCTTGTCCGAGACGCCCCAGTCACATTTAAATCTAAATGGTGGGTTGGGCTTTTAGAACATTGACAGAACATAGCGTGGATTATTTTGTGATGGCCTTATCTCTGTGTCTCTTTCCTACACTTATTTTGTAGAGATTGGATGAAGCTACAGTGATCAGTCAACGTGAAGAAACTATCCATAGCTTGTGATTCCCACCCCTAGTAGGTAGCTGGTATTTATTCCTCTCATATTGCGCTGCATTTTATTATTCTTTTTCTTATTTTATTATATATATTTTCCCATACTCCTTCTCTCTATTCCCACCTCCCCTGTGTGTGTATCTTTCATTGTACATGTACCTGTACATTGTACAAGACAATAAATCTCCATTTCTTTTTTAGCTATCGCATCAAATTGGTAGTGGTAATTACAGCTCTGTTACTATGTGCAATGTTCATCCATTCATCCACCTGTTTTCCAAACTACTTTATCCATTAAGGAAAACTCACACATCTATGGGCGATTTAGTGCAGCCAATCCACCGAAACCACAAGCCTTTGGACAGTGGGAGGAAACCAGAGTACTTGGAGGTAACCCACAAGAACATGGTTCTCCAAACTCCACATAGAAAGGCACTCATGGCCAAACCAGGAACCTTTTAGTTGGGAGGCGACAGCACAATCCACCACCGTGGCACACGACAAATGTTCGTATTACAAACAGTACACATGACTATTGGACGGCTTTCATTATCTAGTTTTTTTTTATTTTTATACTGCTGACATTTTAACCACACACTCCAAACATTTTAACCACAAATCATAATCTGCATGACAACTGGATTAAAACAAAGGATCAGGCTTTGACTCATTCAGATCGCAATCAGATCTTTGAGCTCGGTTCAGGACATTTCTAGTCCTGACATCTGTTCTAAACCATAACCACCACTGATATTTTCAAGAAATTGTGCTACCATTGCTCTGTTTAGGATTTGGCTACCCTTCTATACCCATGTGCATCAATAATCCTTGGCCACCCTAAGCCTGTTCAGAGTTCAGCAGTTGTCTTTTCTTGGACCACTTTTGGAAACTATTAACCACTGCACACTGAGAAAAACTGCTGTTTTGGAGATGCTCTGAATCATAGCCATCACAATCTGGTCATGGTCAAGATCCCCCGGATCCTTACGCTTATCCCTCTTCCTGTTTCCAAAACATTCAACACAACCTTCAAGAACGGACTGTTCACTTGCTGCTGAATATATGTCTCGGGTGCCATAGAAATAAGACCTCACCTCAGTCTGAATGAGACGTATATTCCTCTCTCCTTAATTGTGTTTCTCTGTTTCTCTCTTATCTTCTCTCATTCTCTCTCTCCCTCCCTCAGTACTTAATTAAACAGGACAGAGGGTCTCTGACTATTTCAGTTGTGCGCTCCTCTGCAGCTGCAGCAATAATAAAGTGAAACCCTGCAGATAACTCATTTTCTATAGGCGCAATAACTCTGAATATGTTTCTGAGAAGCTTCATAGAAAGAATCATAGTGTGGGTATTGGCAAAACGTCTGAGGGTGCATTTCAATTGCTCTTAGCTGTGGTGTTAGGTGAGTATTTTTTCAGTATACTGCAGTACACCCCACCATGCGCATATGGGTGGTGTCCCCAGCCAGTATGTGTGCATGATGGGGTGTCGTATCTACTCTTGTTAATTGGAAGAGTGTCACAGAGGACAGTACTGTTGTCAGCATCTCCCTTCAGCTGTCAGCTTCAATCACACACCCTAAAAGCTCATCCTGGACTCCACTGCCACATTACTTCTTTTGCCAAGAAATCCAGTGAAACTGTTATACCTTTTAGCTGAAAGTGTTGTGCTGAATACGATAGTTGGAGCCAATAATAATAAAACAAAATCGGGAATTTTGTAAAATGCAGTCAGAGGTTTGTTAATTCTTTCAAACCTTTATTTAACTGACAAAAGAACAAACATATTTAAGCACTGACCAGTTTAAATATATATTGTAAATATATAAACATATTTCGACACCTGCATCACACCGTCTAATTTCACTTTTTGAATCATTTGGGAACTGAGGCCATTAATCGTTGCAGTGGAACTGATGCTTCTGCTTATTTCAAAAGGTGAAATGTGGACGTATTTGACAACAGCTCACGTTTATACTGTCTTTCAGTCAATTTGTGGATTGTATGTCAGATTTGATAAAGCAGAAGACATTGTTAATTGACAGCCGCTCCCGAGGCCATGTGGCTATATTTATCACATTAGCATGATGGTTTCTCATGCAGTGTCTAATGGGGGCTCAAAGGTCACATGCAATACTCTAGCTTTGCCCTACATGCACTAGATTCGTTAATTCGAGGGTTCTCAACTTACAGAAGGGTTCCGTTCCTCATTGTGTACCCTTTACATACTGTGTTTTGCCCTGGGGCTATTCCTCTGTCAGTCTACCAGAAGATGACGTTCACTCACCTGAGACTCTGTATTGGATTTTTTGAGCGTTTTATTAAAAGTACTCTCACTTTCACTTTCACACCATAAAAAAACGTGGTTTGCGGCAGCATCATAACCACAATTTTTCTTAAGTCGTGAACGTCGTAAGTCGAGGACCCCCTGTACTCCCTGAATCTTTTGACAATTTTCTGATGATGAAATACCTCATTCTTTGCAATCTTGTGTTGAGAAATGTTCTCTGACTCTCAATTCTGACTGATGCTTCAGTTGCACCCAATCGTAATACCCTCATCTGTTACCCGTTATTGTAGGTTTCTTTCTTTTTTGGCAATGGTGTAACCTAACTTTTCACTTTTATTTTGCATCTATCCCAACTTTTTAAAGTGTGCTGTAGGCATCAATGTGTTTCTATTTACAAAATACACTCAGTATGGTCAGAATGGTGAAGACACTAATTTATTTGTATTTTTGTAAATAAAGGATCAAGAAACCTGGCATTACAGCATTCAGTAGATATAATGGTGTTCATCATGTTCCCCAATTAATTTATAAAAATAATCACAATTAACATCACAGTCACTATATAGGACAGGCAAGTTGCAAATAGATATTTTGCCCAAATAATTTATGCTGCATATCGACGTAGCCACATGCTTTTGCAATGTTTCTTCTAAAATCAAATGTGTTCCTTTTCTGCTGAAGTAATGGTTTCCGTTGTTCTGAAAAGGCTTTATAACGAACTGAACATTGCTGTGACTATTTGTTCTGGATCACAAAAACATCTACAAATTATCCCATATGTATTGAATAGAGCTCCATCGTTATGCAGAATGCAGTGAGCTTTATACTACTGCATCTGATGCTATTATGATGAGCTGAGCCCAATGAACATATGCTGAACACTTTTCATTTATGTATGACTAATATAATTCATTGAAAGGAACGTCTGGACACTTTTATAGAAAACACATTCTCCCAACCACCCTGAAGTTCCACTGTCTGGGTGCAGAAACACATTTTACTCCCATTTCTGACCACAGGAGCTCTACTCACTTTATTATTTGGGCGGTGGATCTGATGAAGAACTAGAGAAAGGCTTAAATGAACTAAAAATCAATAGTCTCAGACCACATCTTTCTAATAAAGTTTCCAGTCTTCAGTGTGTAATAAACTGGCTTCTCCTAACAGACTAACCTATATATAGAGCAACATACCAAGAAAAAGCACAGCCTCAGCAAAATAATGGCTGTTGAAAATGGGGGAAGGTTGTCCTCATGGTGATCAAACTGACCTTTGGAGCAGTCACTTGCATTTCCATGACACAATCAGAAGGGACAGAAGCCCTTCTCTGTGGGCATGTGCCCCAGCTTTCCTGCTCCTGCCAACTCAATGACCTCGACAGATGATGGCCACCAGGAGCCCCACCAGGATTTGCTTAGCTTTCATGTTTGCTCTTGGCACCATGAATAGAAACATGGCTTTGGACTTGAATTTACACATTTGAGTGGAGAGGAAGCACTAGCGGCATGTATCTATCAACGGGGAAAAAAGCTGCAGCCATATTTCAGTTCTGCTTCAAAGCCATGGCTGGAGAGGCATCACACAATGAATATTCATAAACGCTATGCAAATAACGCATAATTATTTGACTATTAAATTCAGGTTTTCACACCCTTCCCTCAGCATCCCCTGGGTCTCAGCTGTGAGCCGACTGCAGATTCCACACAGCTCTGCTGATTGACATGGACAGGCTGTGTTTGATCACTCTGCTGCCAAGACCGACAATTCAGAGATGATGCAAATAAATAACTGCCTTCCACCATTGTTATATTTCACAATAGCTACAGCTACTCTGTATACAGGCCATTTTCTCAATACATTAATATATTATTGCTGATGAGAACCTGTACCTGTCTTTGCAAGTAGTATACATTTCACAGGTGAATGTTCTGCAGACTGTCAGCCTGTGAAATAAATTTACAGAGTCAGAATATAATGCGTTCCATGAAAAATAAAGGCACAAAAACAACAACAAAAAAATATATATTCCTGGGTTTAGACTCATAATTGAGTTTTGCTTAAAAATATACTTTTTGTAGTTGTTACTGAAAGCTGGAAAAATGTTATTATACAAAAATAATACATAAATAAAATGTGATGTGTGTATATGTGTTTTGGGTGTGTTCAGTGGGTTATATTGTGGATAGTAATATGTTGTGTTGCTGTAATAACTGTGGTCACTCTCTACTAATGAGACCAGAAGTTAAAGGCAGGTGGAAAAAAGTATTTCACCTTATCACTTTATTAATCCTGGTACCGGTTCAGAAACAATAAGTATGTGAAAATACTAAACAAATAAATTCCACCAAATGATAAAAATTGTATTCCATTTCATCTGTGAGTATAAAATGATGTGGAGCTTTCTGTTTATCTGTGCTCTTTCTGCGAGTCTACAGCTGTGCATTCATATTTCTATGGTTATTTCCTTAGAATAAACATATAATAAACTCCAAACATAAAACAGAGATTCTCTCATGTGGAGTTTAGGGATCTCCAATATGAGAATGTAAAATGCTATATATACGCTTTTTTTCTTTCTTTAACAAAACAAAAATCTAGCTTTTGGATGATGTTACAATGAAAATGTTTATTTCAATGTGAAAACACTACAAAAGAGTCGACTTTACAGAATACATGATTGACAACTCATGGTTTTACTGTGCAATGCAAGAAATTATTTTTCAGGTCAGTGGACACTGGCAGTCACGGGGCTGTACAGTCAGAAATGCAGGTTTTCCAGAAGCTAAAATTGGTTCTGAATGAGGAGAAAAACTTTAGAGAAAAATAGCATTAAATATGTACATGATATATAACATTAGTGATATGTACAGAGTGCCAAGTGTGGGTGTAGCTAAGATTTCATTAAAGTTGTTACATTTGGAAAACAGCAGGGAACTAAACATGCTGAAATAAACATGTGTCCTGTACATATTGACCAAAGACACATTATAGAAAAAAAATTACCTTAAAAACAATTATTGTCCTAATCTGTTTGTTAAGGCCGCTTAAAGTCTTCATAGTGCAATAAACATGCTTCTAGACGAGTGTAACTGCTAAATGGGCCTTGAAAAGGAAATGACAGTGGACTAATGAGCTATTAAAATGCTACCAGTCCAACTCTGTAACCACTAACCCACAGCAATTAAACTCAGACCGTTTGACCCCAGCTCTGCTTCATAAATGTAATGTATTGCTGGAGAGACACACATGCATTGGGAAATCGTTCTAATTTAATCCAAATCCAAAATTACACTGTCACACACACTTGAATTTAATCATTAATTTGGCTAATTTTCCAAAGTGTCAGTCAGAAGGACATTTTGCAGAACCTCTAACTGCGCAATTTGCATTCTGCTTTTTGTGATGCATGAGCCTGGAATGGTTTTTTCCACCAAGAGTGAATCTCGTATCTGACATTTCACACATCAGAGTGACAGCGCGTTGGACCTCAGGCTACAGTCTGCCACAAACTCCTCACTGCCTGTCACTCTGCATGTGACACTGGCGCTTTCATAAAGACACTGAGCTCACTCTCTTCCCCCTACAAACCATCAGCTGACAGCACAACTTCAGACACAGACACACACACTCAGATAAATTAGCGATGGACGGCCGAGGGACAAGAGTGCGTCATTCTTAGTGTGTGTGTATGAGTTAGTAACAAAATCTCTAGTAAACTCAGTACACAAATATCTGAAAAATATATATATTTACGCATATTTGAACAGGAAAACATTTCACACTAGAAATACAGGTGAGTATTTTCCACAAATAAACAAAAAAACGATCAATCAGTCAAGTCTAAATTCATCACACCAACAAGTCCATATATTAGGTGTTCCTCATAAGGTGCCATTGATCTACCTAGGATATGATGTTCTCTTCCCTATAGAAGAGTGAGGGATTATCATCTGGCCTTCAGGAAAAGGTTTTGGATCTCTAAAGTATTTTAAATAAATAATTCCACTGTAAGGAAGATCATCGAGTGTAAATTTCAAACCACTGAGAAGTAGTCCAGGATTAGCTACGCCAGCAAATTTACCTCAATAACTTCTTGATGTGACAAGAAGTCTCCAAGAACCCAAAATTCTCATCATGTGATTAGCAGGTAACTATTGGTGTGAAAGTGCATACGTATAAAAACACTGTGTGGGAGGCGTCTGAGAAAAAGCCTTTGCGCTCCAAAACCAACATTAGAGCATATTTATATACATATGTATATACAGAATATATAGGGAACTAAGACTTTTCAGGTGAAGAAACCCCCAGCAGTTGTGAAGCATGGTGGTGGAAATGTTATAGTTTGGGGACGCTTTGCTGCCTCAATGACTGGGTAGCTTGCAGTCATCAATTCAGAAACAAATTGTAGCTTGAAAATAATGTTGGCCATCTGACCAACAGCTGAGTTTGATGTGTACCTTCGAAAGGGTCAATGATGCCTCAAAATGACAAAAGGTTTTTTGAATACAGTTGAAATGTTGTGTAGAATTTGGCATTACAGATGAAACATTTTGAAATCAACTGACAGAATTTTGAATTGAATTTCAGCAACCCAATGTGGTGAAAATTTTTGCTCAAATACCTACAAAAAGTTATTTCTGCTAAAAAGGGTGATGCAAGCTGGGTCCAACGGTAGACAATATTCTTTCCATTAAAACTTTGATTAAATAAATGACTGAAAATGACTGGTTTTCACAATAAATCACATTTATATACTGGGACTGTATTAAAGAGGGTGAAAAGTTTGTTCAACAATTACCATTTGTTATTTATTTTTTAACACCACAGTTATACATCCTACTTGAGCTGAGGGGTTTTATAAGCAGAGAGAGAGAGAGAGAGAGAGAGAGAGAGAGAGAGAGAGAGAGAGAGAGACAGACAGACAGACAGAGAGATCTACCTTTTGACCTTTAACATCAGCTATTTAATTCCATTCAACACCCAAACCACTCACATAGATGGCACCATATCACTTGTAAACCCATACAATTCTATTCATATGCATATACTTTAAGAAAAAGAAAAGAAAAAGACCATTAAACAACACACACAAAAACAAAACACAAAACAAAACACAAAAAGGATTAAAAAAAGAACACAACACACAGCGAACATAGTAAAATAGACATTGAATAAATAATGGCATAAAAACTCACCAACCACAAACAAACAAAAAAGACAAAAACAAACAACAAAAACAAACACAAACAAAAACATACAAAAACAAAACAAAAACCAACAAGGAAACAAGAATTAAAAGAAAATCTCCAACTCCTCCTCCTGACAAATCCCACACAATACTCCATCCTGCCCCCATTCTTCCAAAAATAATCTCAGCTTGCTGTTCATTTTAAAATAAGCAAACTCGACTTTAAGAAAGAGAGATATATAGAGAGAAACAGAGAGACAGAGAGACACAGAGAGAGAATGAGGGGGAGAGAAAGACAGAGAGAGAGAGAAAAGAGAGACAACAGAGACAGACAGAGACAGACAGAGAGAAAGAGAGATATAGAGAGAGAAAC
>JBBIGC010000152.1:8678766-8693343 GCA_037576955.1 Lepidarchus adonis | reverse complement strand
GAGAGAGAGAGAGAGAGAGAGAGAGAGAGAGAGAGAGAGAGAGAGATAACTTTACGCTGTTATTGAAGTTAGCTCAGAAGCTAACTTGAAGTACACACATTTTTATTTAAACTCGTCCCTGAGAGAGAAGTCACTGTTGCTTGTCTAAAGCAAGTAGATTAGATTGGATTAGATTGGATCTGGCGACTAAATACATTCAGATACAAGTACTATAATGTCAAACAAACAATTTAGCTAAACACTGTTCTGCGGCACTACACATAAACAGGCTTTTGTGAAGAATAAAAGCAGCTGCAGTTGTCACCAGACCCTGAGCTGTAAGCGTTGCTTTGGGCAGAAGCACGAGCGCGCGAGCGCCGCGGTTCAGACCCCAGCTCCCTCAGTTACTCACTCTCGTGTTTGGAGGTTCCCCATGTGTGCCGCGGAACTCCCGGACTTTTGATAATGGCCCTGCCGGCGGATTTTAGCGCGTCCATGCTGTAAAAGTGCTCGCCTGCCAGGTAGGGTTCTCCTCCTCCTCCTCCTCCGCCTCCTCGGGGCTTGGAGCGCAGGAGCAGCCCGCTAATGATGAGTGGGGAGAGAAGAGCACGTTAGAGAACACGCTTGGCTATGAGAGTGCGCAGCTACTCTGAAGCCTACATCAGGTGGATGGTGGAGTTAACCCTTTCCTCTCCTCTCCTTTCCTCTCCTTTCCTGGGTGAAACTGCAGCTAGTCGACCGGAGAAGGTGAGCGCGCCAATTAGCCACGCCCATTTCCGGTATAGCATTAACACACGGTGGTGGCATGTAAACAGCGACAATGTGCGCGCGCACGCACACGATTGATATAATATCGCTGTAAGATTGAACATAGCAGTGCGGACTTGATTGCATTCAGCCCCAGGAGCATTAGTTTGGTCTGGGTCCATTGGATGGATGATCACTTCCATCACTCTCCATGTCAAGACTGGAGTGTGGAGCAAGTGATGGAACTGCGTTCTGCTCCTTAGGGGTCCAACATTAGTACCTCACCCAACTCACGCAATCAAGTCCTCACCGCTATGTTTCATCTTACAGCAACGTTACTTACTTATTACTCAACACGAGAAATGACTTATAGTTAGTATTTATTTATTTTCAACAGTAACTAAATGACGGATTACTGCATATGAAAAGTAAATAGTTACTAGGGAAAGTAAGTGTTGCAGTTTTTCTAAACAGCAGCTAGTACCTTCCATAAGTGAGATAAAGAAGGTCAACAGGTGAAGCACCACAGGATCATGGGCACCCAAGGCTCGTTGATGCTTAAGAGTAGTTAAGGCTGGTCTGATCTCACAGAGGAGCTCCTATTACAGAATGTAAATGCTATTTGTGTAAAATTGCAAAAGTAGAGAGAATTTTATTATTTTATTTCACATGCAGGATCATCAGATACCTGTTATAAAACCAAGATCTTTTCAAATCTTCCTGTAGACGCCTCACATACAGTCATCTCCAGACAAAAGCACTGCTGATACAATGGGATGCGCATGTCGAATGCCAGGGGTCGAGATTGGACTGAGATTGGACATTCTCTTGAGTGATGGAGCACCATCTTTAAGGATCCTCCAGGCTCAGCTAACACTCATTGGGGATGAATGCAATCAAATCCTCACAGCAATGTTCCATCTTACAGGAATAGTGTTGTGCTAGTCACTGAAAATGTGAAATTAGTCAGGAGTTACATCCTTCAACAGTAATTAAATTACTTATTAGTAATTAGTTACTAGGGGAAGTAACTTTTGTCCTAAATGTCTGGTGACACTGACAAAAAAAGCAGCAAAGAAGTGAGAATTCCACATTTAGAGGAAGAAGATGATGTCTACTAAGTGTAATCAGATTGATTGTTATTATTGATTAATAATGCTTCATCTGTATAGTTATTCTTATAAATACACAAACTCACCTGTTCCCAAAAGAAGCGATGTGTCCATGTTAGAGAAAGCTACGTCAGGGAAGATACTTTATTGGTTGCAGAAGTAAGGGCGTAAAGCTCATTTATTCACTGATCCTTGTTAGAAGAAGACATGTTCTGGTTTTCTTGCAGTTCTGCCTCACATATTTGAAAGTTGTCCTAAAGCGCCCTCTTTGTGTGTCATATCGTTACTACAGCAACATCTCCGAAATATGGTGAACAACATCAGGTGTGCAATCTAATAAGCACAATACGCAATCAAATCAAGCTAGCAGTGTTTAAAATGCAATCCTGTTTTATAATCAGATCACTAATCAAATAAATCATTCTACAACAGCTCACACTTGCCCAGCACAGGCTCGTTCTTCATTTTCGAGTGTTTATTTATATTCCATTTTGGTTTTCCAGGCCTACATTGCACACGTTTCAGTAACTTTGCAAATGTGGGGCTTCCGTCTTTTCTCCTACTTCTTTTTTTCTACAGTAAAGAACAGGCCTCTGCAGACATGCTGGAGTGATGTGCTGACAAGGAGCAGCTCAGAACTGGGAGTTTACTGGAAAGAACCTCCAAAACGCTATCTGAGGTTACACTCCAATAGTAAAATATGTAAATAAATAAATAAATAAGAATGTATCAGTCCATATTACTGCAACACTAGTTCTCAGGTTCCTCTTCAGTAAAGAAACGAGTGATTCCTCATGTACAAAAGAGCATCTAGGTGTAATAGCTATTCGCAGTCTTCAGTGAATGAGACCTATCCTTCGCCATGTAAACACACGGCATCTACGGTGGCCACTTGAAGTGTTATAAAACAATATCAGGAAGCAATCTGTTGTTTTGTACACTGAGGAGAATAAAGTCATGGATACATTTTAGCTACACTAAAAATGCCTGGGCTTATTAGCTAATTGCTACACATGGGGAACAGCTTTGCCTTAAGAGACTAATAGCAGTAGAGACACTGTATGATTGCCAAACCTAGATCCAAGTCTCATTATTGCCACTGCATATCACTTCAAATGGGACATGGTCTGTTATGTAAAAACCTGCAGAACTCATGTGAACACCATAAGGGAAATCCTCATGATACCATGTTGCACAATTGCCTGTAGCATTACAATCTTCAGCCAAGGAAGCATTGGGTTCAACAGTGCACAGTTACGAGTCAAATTAGGCCACTGAGTCTTGCAGAAAAGAAAATCATGCAGTTGTTTCTTCAATTTATTGTTAACTGAACTCATATAGCTGCTAAGTACAAGGGTATGTATAGTAGCTATAAGAAGAACTAAAGAAATAATGAAAAAGAAAACCATCCAGGTCGGCGATCTCGTGTTTGCAGCACAGTAAAAATAAAAGAGCTAACACCCATAAGACAAACATGCTCTCTGTCATTTTAGTTTGTATTATAGTCAATAATCCTCTTCGTGGCATTTAAGGCATCTGCCCTGGACGTTTGCCTCCATGCCCTCTCTCTCCATCTCTCTCTCATTCCCTTGGTCTCCAAGTCGCTGACTCTGCATTAAGAGGCAGAGGCTAGAAGCGGCCGGTGGGAGGTGCAGCGGGTGCTGGAAGCGGGTGCGGCCTTGGAGTGGTTCAGACGCTGTCTGTCTCAGTGAGTGGCAGGGGGTCTCTGCCTGTTGGTTGTTGTGAGGCACAGAGAGGTTCGTGCGACTGGTGCAGGGACTCTGCAGACAGGCTTCTGCTGGAAAGGACACTGCTGAGGCTGGGCTGGCGGCCTCTCCGCGGCTGAGCCTCGATTTCCACCCGGACCTCGATGTTAGTCCCCTCCCTGCAAACAGACACAAAAGCAAAACCAGCATTTTAAACCCATGGATCTCTAGAGCAGAGGCGTCACCAGAGTTTTGCATAGGACCAGTGTGGCTGCGGGTTTTCATTGAATACTAAGGAGAATTTAACTGTTTTAAGACTAAGTCTGATGGACTAAACCAGTTTGGCTAGAAGAAACCAGCAGACACATTGGAGCTTTATGGATAAGACTAGAGACATGTTATCATCTTTTTGCTATAGTACTTCAATCTTTTCATAATATTTTTTAAAATAAAAGTTTTTCTTTTCATCCATGAGCTGATTATCCCAACCAGACAGCTGCTCCCGGAGCTCGTAGGATAAAAGGCAGAGGAACATGCTGGAAAGGTCACCAGTCCATTGCAGAACAGCCACACACACACATTCACTCACACAGTCGCACCTAGACGCAGTTTAGATTTCAAACTTATATGACATGCATGTCTCTGGACCGTGGGAGGGAGAAGTTTTATGAAATATTAAAAACAATGTAATAATTATCCACTTACATGTTTAATGCGATAGTGAGTGAACTAAAGAATCACACATACACTTAATTTATATTCTGTGTATTTGATCTGAGAGCATTTTGTGGCCATGAAATGACAAAAATTAGCAAAATCTAAAATAGCTTTTTGCAAAAATAAAATGTTACAAACAATACATTTTCAGCAAACGTAAACTTTAATAAAATATCGTTGTCTGGCATTTAAAAACACAAAAATGTGCTCTATGAGAAGGGCAATGGTGGCCTACAGGTTAGGACACTGGCTTTGGGATAGTAGCATTGAAGTACCCCTGAGAAAGGTACCGCCCCGCCACACTGCTCCCTGACACCGTTAAGGCTGCCCACTCTGCCACGTGTGGGTTAAATGCAGATGTCACATTTTGTTGTGGTACAGGTCATTAGGTAATTGGAAAAAATAAAATGAATGATATATAACATAATATAGTATAACATAATATTTTAAAAATACAAGAAATGTCTGTAGGACACATTTTTCTTCTTCATTTTAGAACGGACAAGTCTAACATTGTTAACAAACACTAGAAGATAATATTCATGCAAATCCTTTTTGTAAATACTGTACATCCCTTTAAACCTCTCTCATGCAGTTTAAACCACATTCAGTTCAAATTGCTGGAATTGTTGATATGGTTTAGGACATATTGTAGTATAATTATTAAAAACTGAACACTGCTTGGATAACAAGGTCGGTTTTCCCAAACAACCTCAAGAGTAGGTGATCTACAGTCATGTTTTTGACAATGACACCTTTAGTGAAGACCTTATGAAGTCATGGGGATGTATTTATGTAAAAGACTAAGGTGACTATTAATTTCTGCTATGTGTTAGTAACAGAAAGTTACTAAAGAAATCAAACTTCAGTCAGAACTGAATTGGTTGATCAACCACCTCTGGGGAGGGGAAAATTGCATATTAGATTTAAAAATGTATCTATTTATTCCTAACCCTGTTCTTTGATGTGCAGTGCCATGGTTAGGTACTTGGGCCATGGTTGAGAAACGCTTCAGAGAACCATTTATTGAAAAGTTCTTCAGGGAACCAAAATTGGTTCTTCAAACACATTACTCCATAAGATATGCTTTATTTTGTATAGTGTATTTATTCTATATTAAGCCATTTCCTAATGGTCATAGAAGTAGGATTACGACTGAAGTGTTCGATTCCTGGAACCAGCCAGCAGGCTGAAGGCACCTAACCCCCTACTGCCCCCCCTGGATAAGAGTGTCTGCCAAATGCTGTAAATGCAAAAATGTAAATGTGTTTCACTCACGTCTTGTGCTCATCTTCAGAGATGATGTGGGCGTCTTAATAAACAGCGATCCAGAGTTAGTCAGATGTCAGAAATCAAGCATGTCCAATAGGAAAGGAGGTAAATGTCTTTTTAACTGGACACTTCTTTGAGATTAAGTTTTCCAGCTTACTGTGAAATCCTGCTGTGTTAGACAATCTTGATATCTGATGATTCAGGACCCACCTCAAGGCAAAAGTCTGCGTGCTGCTGAAGGCACCCTCTTCAACTGCTTCAGCGTCATCGGATTGGTCATCCTGATCAGCGCTGTCCGTCTGTCCTTCATCAGGTGGATCAGAGGAGCCCTCAGACTGTAATAGGACAGCACTGGTACTGGGGAATGCTGCCACTTCTTCCATATTTACACTCACTTCCTGGACAGTGGCCTCACTCAGAGCTGGCTTAGGCTCTCCTGTCCAGTGGTCACTGACTACATGAGAAAACAAAAGATCTTCAAGAGAAGTTGAAACTTCATCAGATCAGAAGGTCAAACTGTGAACTAAACAATAACACATTTTTCAAAATGTTACAGTGTTATATGCAAAATTTTAAGTGTATTTTTTATTTCACATTATACAAACATTTTTGAAAATGACTGATGTCTATTTCTAAAATGGTATTATATAAAAAGTTAGCTTGTAAAAGTTCACTAATATAACATATTTTAACATGTATACTGTGTAATACATCATATGATGTTATTACTGCAGTGCTTTGCTGGATGAGATTTCATATTTTACATATTTCTCTCACACAAAATGATGTACTACTGCAAATGCTGCGCCCAAAAAAGAGGCTCTGGTCATAGATGTCATTTTTGTGGTGAAGGACTCACAAGTAGCCAGATCCTCCAGCTGGATCTTGCGCGTTTCAGGCGGTTCGGCTTGAGGCCTGCACCAGCCGTTCCGACACAGCGACATGGGAACCACACCGTAAACATAAGTCAACATCAGAGGTACACCAACCGCTGCAAAAACAGAAAGATCTATTTGTGATGTCCAGCCTCCATAGAGAAAAGATGAACTACACAGAAAAGATCAACAATATTTGTGTAAATGGGAACTACTGCGCTTGTTCTGGTGTGAATATTGTGAACAGACACTTTGAAAATGTGTCAAAATTTGGATATTTATATCATGGTTTTACAAACCTAGAAGACCATAATGCTGAGCTAGAATCTGAAAATATTCCATAATATTCCATGATGGAATATTCTCCAGGATATGACCAGATGTTTTTGGTCAACAATTCCCTCACAAACGTGTTGAATGCTCTTCTGTTATTGGTTCACTTGTGCAACATCTCCATTAGTGAAGGTGCATTTCACGCAGTTGTATGTATATTAAGGTTCAAGTTTGCCATTTGCAAGTGAATAAAAGTAAGTCAGTATATGGTGGGTGCTTATTTCCATACTGCTGATTAATCAGTTTTCCATTGTTTGTATGTCATTTTGAGCTCAAATTGTATCTTGACATAAGTAATATGTAATATACTGCAATTGTAAGAATTATAGAAGATTACTGACTTATTTCTAGACATTTTGCATTAAAAAAAAAAAAAAATTTGTTAAATTGCCTTAGCAATTGCACATAATTTTGTTTGTTGAACACTTAAATGAACAAAATGATTTATAACACTTTCTGTCTGTTTGCATTGTGTTGTTTTACTGTACATGTGATGTACATATATAAACATGTAGATCTATATTTCATAACAAACCTTTTACAATCATATTTTTCTATCACAACTGTTTCTATCACATATCTTAAAATTTTATATTCTTAAATTAACTTTTTTTGGGACGTTTTAAATTTTAACTATAGTATTTATGCTTTTTTTCTGCTTTGTTACCACTTCTTTTTTTGTCTTTGTTGCATTGAACATGTAATTGTACATAAAATCTTGAAAAAAACAAAATGATCTGCCATTGGAATTAGTTAATTTCATGCCATAAAATTACTGAAACCTATTTAGCGGTTTCAATGATCTTATGATATTGTTATAAATTCCTCAGTAGGAAATACTAGATATATTAGACTAGATTTAAGATGATTTCCCTTACCAAGTTATCCCTTATTGCTGTGTATACAACTTTGATGACTGAGGACCAAAGCCCTTATTTTCCACAGTGCTATTAAAGAAACATAAATGGAACAATAATTCCACCTAATGGCATCATAAACACAAAATGCTGGCTCGCAAAATCTAGGGACTCAGATCACACAGCCCAGGAGACAAAGGTCCATCGTTGTCAAGGGCGCAGGGCAGAACAGAGTGGCATTGTTGAGGCCGGTCCGGGGCAGAGCTGCGCTTGGGGGAGAGGGCCCCTCTGTAGCTCTGCTGAGACCAGGTCAGTGCTAGAGAACAGACGGGGCTATTCAGAGGCAAGGAGAGCGAGCAGGAGCGCGCTGGACTGGGGGAGCGCCGGAGAGGGCTTCAATGCAGAATGTGAATGTGAATTCACACCACGCTAAGGAGATCGCTCTGACACTTCACTGGCAGCCAGCCGCTGTAATCTGGCCACCGGAGCTCTTACTGCAGCACTAATACACAGGACACATGACTCATCAAAGTAGGCAGGAGGGAGGGGGTGGGGGTGAGTGGGGAGGGGGTGGGCTGGGGCAGTTATTGATTGCATGAGTGTGTGCGCACAAGGAAAAATCCAAACAGGGCGTATTGTAGTATGTATACCACATGTGCTATCAGTATGTTAACAGCAAAAGTGCCTTGGGAAATGCACTCAGGTGGACTTTCTGGGCTGATAATAATAAGTAATATTTATTCATCTATAATCTATATGAAATTTTTGTTATTTTATATACTGCATTTTTGATTTTGAGGCTGTGGAAGTAAGCCCAAGAGTAAAAGAGGAATAAATGGAATTTAAGTCAGTTTGCACAAGAAAACAAAACAAGTATCACGTTTCACAATTCACAAATAACTGATGAGCACAGACTAAGACCAAGAGGTGTAAATACCTACATTAAACAAGGAAGAAATGATGAAGAGGTGGAAAGAGAGGGCGGGACAAGAGTGTGACAATTACATATGATAAACCCAAGCACCAGACTAAGGAATCGTGACAGTATCACTATATAAAAAATCCTATAAAGGCACTAGCTGCTAACACTGGCTGCATCATATTCTTCAGGCTATGCAGATGACTGGACTGATGAGTTTTCAAGTGACTAATTAAATGAATGACATTGAAAGTCTTTAGTATACTTTAGTGCTGTACTTCATCTAAACATTTGCAGAGAACTGCAATTCTGTTGTCCTCTGCTGCAACCATAAGAAATACTACACCACTGACTTTTCTAATGCATAAATGTGTCAGCCAATAATTCTGATATTGGCTGAAAACAACAGTTCATTCACCAATATGTCATCCAGTACTATATTCCCTTAGTATGTAGGTGGGAATCGCAGGGTATCTCACAATACATGATACGTGGCCCACGATAATGATACTATCACGCATTTCTGTGACAATTGATATATCGTACGAGAATGACATAGCAATCACATTAACACTGGGTTGTGTTATTAATTTACATAAGTAACAACAATATTGTTAACTTTCCCGTATTTGTGAGGTCAGAAGTCAGAGAAATTGCTACTTTGGTTTCAAGTTCAAGTTGTGCTAGCATCGTGCTACCAACCCGAACTACAACTTCACAATTTTCCCACACCAGGCACTACATAATCCACAATGCATTGCTCCCCATGAAACATGCCTTCTGCTACAGCCAGCTAGTTTAAACCCTGTGTATACCAGACGAATTATGGAGCGCTTAACTCCTGTCTGATGAAAATTGTTGTTAAAGGGAAAATTCAGCACATGCTAGATTTTTGGCGAGGATACACAATTCTGCACACTTGGATTGGAGTCTTTCCACCTTTTTTAAAGAAGCGCTCCAGTGATGTGTGTTTAATCACATTGTAGTGTCATCCATTGCTATTAATGTAAAGGAAAGAAACACTGAGAGATGTCACCATCACAAAATAATCCATGGTCTGTTCTGTCAATGTTCTAAAAGCCAAAGTGAGACTTTAGATTTAAATGTGGCTGGGGCGATCTGTCTGCTAGCTATCTGTTGTGAAGTTCTTCGCCAGCTTTCACCCAAGTCTCCTGCACTCAGTCGAGCAGCGCCACCCAGAGAAGGGAAGAAGTAGTGATACTGGTGAGTCAAATTGGCAGCGAATATTTATTAATTTAAATATCGATATTGTCGTCGGCGTATTGATTATCGTATTGCATGAGCAAGGGCAACAATATATATACATATCAATATTTTGTCACACCCCTGTATGTACAGGTAAAGAGAATGACATTGACTAGTTTTTTCAGTGCAATAGCACCTGTCAGGGTTGCGGAATGTATAATGGAGCAAGTGAACAGTGTTTGAAATGGATGTGTAATGAGTAGCATCTTAAAAACAGCAGGTCTTATGGAATGCTCCAGATATGCAGTAGTTAGTACCTATCCTAAGTGATCCAAGGAAGGACAACTGTTGAATTTGTGATAGGGTCATGGGCACCCAAAGCTCAATAATCTATGTGGGGAGTGAAGGCTAGCCTATTTGGTACAATCAGAAATAAGAGCTCCTGATTGTTTTTTGGTTGTGATAGAAAGAGGTCAGAACACACAGTGCACCACAGTCAGAGCTGCACAGTATTTAGCAGGTGGTGTTAATGTTACGGCTGATCAGTGTATTGTATGTGAGCATTATTTACAAGCATGTTTAGAGTATTTCTCCCAGATGGAGGTTCCTAGCAGGAGGCAGAGCTTTGTCGTGAGAATGATCTACTGCTGAGGTCTTCCTTTGGATGGACACCATTACACTGTACTCTTAGTCAGCACTTTCTACCTGCCAACCACATTAATTGTAGGCTTCTGGCCAAGATCAGAATCCACAACCTTCTAGAACATTACCACTCGCAAATGGACAATTTTACAGCACATAAACCACTGTCATTGAAACAAACAGAAAAAAAACTGGCATGCAAATCTAAATGTTTTTCATATTACAAGACTACTATGTACTGAAAAACCCTGGACATGTGAGAGGATTAATTTCTTACCCACAGTAGTGGCTGCTATGACTGGAGACACAAACACTGATGTCATGACCCCACTGGCCACTGTCAAGTAATGTTTACTTCCTGAGATATTATTTTTCTTACAGCGACTATGGACCTAAGGAAGACAGAAACAGACAAAAGTGAGCAGAAAAGTACGATTTTATCAATGATCCATGCATTACAGTGATTTAACTACAGACAAGTCTCATAGCTCATTACTTTTATAAACATTTAATGCAATAACTTGATTTCTAATTTATCCACCAAGCAATGTAGCTAAGAAGTAGACAATAGTTGTAATTGTAATTGTAACCTACTGTAAATATTAATTTAAATTAATATTTCATTATTTATTGGAAGTGTGATGTTATGTGTAGTTCACTGTAATTTTACAAAATAAAAAATCCAGCATTACTGTAAAAGTTTACTGTGTTTACAATAGTTTGAACAATGTCATAGCATGAGTATTTAGGATGGGTTTCTGACAACAAAGCTTTACAATTTATTTACAGACTGTAAAGCAACAAATCAGTGAAAGATTATTCCTTGAAGTGCCCAGTGTTTTTTTAAAAACCTGATGACAAACCATATTATCTCACCCCTAGTGGTCAGGGCCCTAAATTTGGCATGAAGCAGGGTTGTTGAGCTATCATAATGGATTAAAAAGTGAAGATCTTTGCACTTTCAAGGCAAATGACTTGATTCACTACTGCCTCACCTTAAAGTGACACAACCAACCGCTTGAGTACTGAAAATCACTCAAAAATGCTCCAAACTGTTTGGTTTTTTGCGTAAGACAGCATTAGTAATGGTCACAGATGACAACCACATTTCCAGCACCAGTTCAAGCTCAGCATGCTGCCCCAGAGGCAATCGATTTTACTTTAGTTGAGACATTACGCCATTTTAGCTTTGGGCTGAGAGAATGTCGCCACCAGATGACAGCCTGATGAAGTCAAGCAGTAAAAGCATCATCAATATCCTGCTGCATTGTTGTAATTATGGTCAACATGTGCAAATTTCCTTTTTTTGCTCGCCAGTCAAACAATGCAACTTTCATTTACCAGACATTTTGGGTCTAATTCAAAAACTAATACACAAACTCAGAATCGAAGCTAGTCATACCAACCAACCAACCAGTCATCAGTCAAACAGCGGGTTTCCTGTGTTGATTGGTCCAGACACCAACCAGACCGAGGGCACATCAGTGATCAGTCCATCATTAGGGTTGTTATTGTCACACAGCCACCAACAGCAGCAGCAACAACAGCCACCTTTAGAATTCGCATGATTGACCGTGTTCTAGGCTACAGTGCTAATGCAGACCCAAGTTTGCCAAACTATAAATGGAGAAATGCATACACCTCACACTTTGCACAGTGTACTGAAGGAGAGAAGCGAGGTAAGCAGCTTAATAAGGGAAATAACATGGAAGGAAATCTGTCCTTCAGCCTGTCATGGCGAGAGGCATGTTTGGTGAGATAACCGGGGGCGAGCTAACAGGTTTTGACCGTATATTATAACAATAGATAAATGTGACCCAGTCTGTCAAAACATAGAACTGGAACTATGCAGATGCTGCTCAATTCATAACCTTAATAATAATAACCCTAAAATTCACACCAAGATTCTGGATTTGTACTTTTTACAACATGCAGAAAGCAAAGACAAGCCCGATTCAGTATTCCTGCACAGATTTCCCACTGGAATTGTTAATTTTCTCAGGTAGTTATGCTAAAGAGTTGAGAATATGAGGTCTGACCCACCTGCATAAATTTACATTTATGTATTTTTCAGTTCTATAAATATGGAAGATGTGACCAACCTTTGGCATGACCTTGTCATTATGATCTACCCAAAGCCATTAAATGCTAGTTGATCTGTTTTACCACAAGTCCAGTGTTAATGCAGCGTAAAGTGATACAGTGACATAACAGAAGCCTCTTTACCTTGCGGCCCATGTATATTGGGATGCCCACAATGATGACAGGTATGGCAATGCCCGCAATGAGTGAGATCACTACTGGAGCCCCCAGCAGCATGCCCACCTGCCACAGGACCTTCCGAGTCTGAGACCATGGTTTCTTTCCCCAGAAAGTGCAGCCTGAGGGACTGCAGAAAAATACAGAGCATAGTCAGGAGATGAAGATAATATGTTACATTATTAAGAGAGACTCTGGGTCTCAAATTTAGCTGAAGTAGAAAATGTTAAGTCAAGTATAGGTTAAGTCAATTTGGGCTAGTTCTTTAGTATTAAAAAAATACTTGTTTGTTACTATCGGTTATGACCTGTTATGAATTGCTTTTCTAAATATGAATCATCAGCTAATTATTTAATGATTGTAAGCGGTCATGGCACTGTTGTGCACATAGATTTCCAAGCTATGCAGCTTTAGTATTGTTTCACTATATTGCATCACTTTTTGATTAATATCTTGTAGCTAATATCCAATGGCTGTATAATAAAATAGATTAATGATTCGACTCTGCCCTTTCTCATCTGTTCTTTTAAGCACAAGAGTTAACTAATGTTATTGCACCAGTTACAGCTACACTTTACACAATAGAGTGTATCCTTTCTCAACAAAATTGATAGTCCAACACTTATTTTATTAAATCTTCCTTCACGTCAGCAAGTTTTCAGAGTAGGGCACATGGAAAAGGATGAGAGGAGAGATTAGTTTGTTGAAACTAATTGCAAAAGAGAGACTGCAAGTTACAATAATGTGGGTATTAAAAGCAAAAACACAAGAGTAACAAGCAAAGGTCAGTGAAAGAGAAATTCTTCATTTGGGGTTATCCCAAAAAAGAGGTTAGACAAGCTAGTGTCTGTGATGCCTTGGTCTTTGGCAATGAGGATTTTATATCTGGTTTAAGATTGAGCCATTTGGGATCACCCGTAATACCAATTTGTATCATTTGTAACTGCCAAGGGCACAAAGTCTGACAAATAATAGTTCAAGAATGCAATTTAAATAAATGACGTCTGTTTTTGGCGACAAGACGGTTTATGACGTTCTGAGAGGCCTTGGGCTTCCAAGCATGATTGCATCTGATAAGGGGAGAAGCAGTTGTATGAGAATATGAGTCTGAGGCCTAACAGTGGAGTCACATGGCTAAATATGGTTTTAGAAATGTAGAGATGTGATGCCTAAATCTGTCAACTTTTGGTTGTGTGCTACCATGACAACCACATATCTGGCTCTTTTGCTACTAAAATCTCCCCTTGGATTCAAAACCAATAGAAAAGCTTATTTTATGAGATCGGTATTAAACACTATATCAATAAAATCATGTCCAATGGCATTTGAACTTTTGATTTGTTGCTGTTCAATAGAAATGTAGACATATAACACATGAAAAGTTTCATTCATGAAATGGCATGTCTACTTCTACTCTTACTAGAGCCTTTGAAATGACCTCTGCAGCAGTAGCTCAGCTGGGCAAACATTAGCATTTGTTTACAGCTATTTCATCAATCCACAGATTGTTAAGGATGGAGTGCCCACTGAGGATTGGGTGAAAGGCTGATTTGACCAGTCAGCTTCTTCTACAGACCCCAACCCCCCACAACACACACACATAGAGGATCAATATTCTATGATCTCATCCTCGATTAGTCTAAGTCCCAGGCCTTTCTGAATTATAATCCTTTCTGTTCATGCCTCTTTTCTTAGCCAAAGAGCTAAGATCACTGCTGCATTATGGGTGATATTTGAACATAATAGTGTAGTCGGTTGCTCAGCAGTAAGGCAGCGTCAGTGAAGAAAGAGAAAAGGTTGGTGAGGAGGGCTTGACTTTGTCCACAGTTGCACAGAAGTGAACAAACAAAGAACCTAAAATTCACCATTTTAGTATAAACACACACACACACACTCACACACACACACACACACACACACACACACACACACACACACACACACACACACACA
>JBBIGC010000152.1:8652520-8664031 GCA_037576955.1 Lepidarchus adonis | reverse complement strand
TAATATATAAACACCTTGTAATATATGAATAACTAATATATAAACACCTTGTAATATATAACCACCCAATATATAAACACCTAATATATAAACACCTTGTAATATATGAACAACTAATATATAAACACCCTGTAATAAATAAACCCCCTGTAATAAATAAACACCTAATATATAAACACCTTGTAATATATGAATAACTAATATATAAACACCTTGTAATATATAACCACCCAATATATAAAAACACCTAATATATAAACACCTTGTAATATATGAACAACTAATATATAAACACCTTGTAATATATAGATACCCTGTAATAAATAAACACCTAATATATAAACACCTTGTAATATATAAACACCTAATATATAAACCCCTAATATATAAACACCTCGTGGATCAGCAGCAGCAAACAAGTTCAAACAGCATCAGTTCAGCAGCAGCTTCCTGTAGACACACCTCCCCATCTCCGCACTGCTTTCTGAGGCGCGTCAGTAAATCACTGGACTTCTGCGCTTTCTTCCAACACATCAGCTCTGACCAGCCTTTCACCAGCACCTCCACAAGCGACGGAAAACAAAGTGCGCGGATATGAAGGCTGGGGAAGATAACTCGTCATGCCTGAGTTGGAAAAGAGCGCAGGACATGGCTTTTAATAATGAATCAGAGGGTCTGTCCAGGCATCAGCGCTGCAGGGAGTGGCAAGGTTACCCTGCTGCATCCTCCAGCTCAGTGTCGACACCTCCGAGCCTTTCGTCTGTTTAACGGCAGCCTACTGAGGATATTTATAGGCTTTAAAACAGGACTTAGTGTCTAAATGCTAGAAGAAAATAATGCAGAAATGTGTCCCTTACCTCTCCTCACGGCGTTCTCTTATTGCTGCTCAGCGCCGTCAGTTAGCTCCTCCCACTGAGAGCCCAGCACGTACAGGCTCGCGCTCGCGCCCGCGCGGGACCGCCCACTGCTGTAAAACACAATCGGCCGAGGAGAGAATGCGCTGCCGTGGGCCGAAAAACGCCGCGTGTGACGTTGCGGCGGAGGATCCCCGTTAACCTCAGAGATTCCCCTTCCCTCTGCTGCTGTACCAACAACACAGCACCGGCCTCGGGGTGACCGACTGCAGAGAACCGCAACACAGCGACGCTCTCACCCTCACCAGCATCACTGAGTTACTGATGCGCTAAATGTGGATTTTACACCAAAAGCCCATCAACTTCACCAAAAGCTGACGTTTACCGTCTGTGTAGGGAAATATAAGTAGTAATAATAAAACATGTATATATTTGATGCATATAAAACCCACATACTTCCTATATTAAAACGCGGACACCTGAAATGATGTTACAATAAATCATTAGATTATGATTATACCTAAATTTAGCGAATATAGTAAATAATAATAAAAGTAACCAAATTAATTTACCTTCAACATTAAAACGTCGTTTATATATGTATCATCGCAGTCATCAGAATACAAAATAAATTTCTTATAGGGTTTTTTTCTATGACGTTCACGCGGCCCTCGCTGTACTTTCTTGCCTTAAATGTTGCGGAGAGCCGTTAATGCAGCTTTTTCTGGCAAAATGTCGACGAATGCAGTGTGATTTGACTACAACTCCCAACACCCCAACTCTCACGCATGCGCAGCCGCAGGAAACGGAAATACGTCATATAGCGGAAGAAAATGTATACAATGGCAATCTGGAAATCAATTAAGTTGTGAAAAAAGAGCATTAATTGCCTTTCTTCATGCCCGGCGCGATACGGCATGGCGGACAGCTAACATCCGCTCAGTCTAAAACGACAGTGTTTAGGCGCACAGGAAGTGCTGTATTATGGTCAGGAAAGAAACACAAGGTAAATATAATATTGATGAAATCCTGTTTGCTTGATGGAGGGATGGAGGGGGTTCCACAGCTTGGTGGGTTGTTAGATGGGAACAGGAAGGAATAACCATTTATTCCGCTAGTCTAGAGACTGGTGCGATGCGACACATCTGTGCTGGACACACCTGTGTCGTTATAACGTGTTACTTAACATGCAGAATGCGATATACACCGCGCAGAGGGCGAGTCGTGATGTTTAGCGTGTTCTGCCCTGAAGCTGGTTTTGAGCTGAGAGATATAACAGCTTGTTAGCTCGCAGTATGACAGCTGAGGTGATGGATGTGCTACGTTATGATGTTGTCTGGGCTTCTGGAGCACAGACACTGCAGCACTTGATCACAACCATGTACCATTTGTGTTTCAAAGAATGAGCTGATAGTTGGAGAGGCTACAAATCAAGGAAGCCTGACTGGAAGATGCCAAGAAGAAAACAACAGAATCCACAGCCTGTAAAATGTAAGAGATTTAATCTTATACCTATATACTTATAGAGAACATGTAGTAATTAAAACCTTAAATAGATTTGAGCTGTTTGCCCACCATTCTATCATTTGTCCTGATTTATAAATGATTCTGCATTGCTTGTTCATCATCCTGTCATTTCTGCACATATTCATATCTACTGGTTCTACTAGACTACTTTTATATTGACTTATTTTATAATGACACACAGGAATGCTGTTATTATTATTATTATTATTATTATTATTATTAGTTATTGTTTCTCCCTAATCCAATAAAGTTGCATATTTCACAAGTAGTTTACCCATGTAAAGATTTTTGTAGGTTTTCCTGTTGTTACATATTATATATTATGGCAGGTAAATGTTATGATTAATACATATTAAATATTATGAGTCCATGGACAATAAGACTGTCTTGCAGTGAAATAATAATGTTTACTCATGTGCTTGAAGACTGCATTTTCTTTCAGACTTTGTATGAACGCTGCATATTATAACCAGTAGATGGCAGCACAGTGCCAGTACCCTAAAATAAAATAGAGATTTAACACTATTGGATTTGAATGGCATCTTTTCATCATCATCCAAGGCACACAGCTAGACCTAAACACTTCGACATTATTACAATAGATCATCTTACTAGCAGCTTTTCTTCTCAGATTAGTTTGAGTAAAATTGCTCATCCCTATTGTCTTTTGCCAGATGTGTCTAATGTTTGTGTGCCTTACATGCATACTAGCTTGTTAATCCTTCTGTGCTGCTTTTCAGTGGATTCTAAAGATGGCGTAGGCATTAACACTTCAGCAAGCCTTACCTTTGAGGGCGACTTTCTTCTGGGCCAAGAACTTGACTTCTCAGATCCTGAAAATGACAGCAAAATCATAGGCCTGGAGAAGTTTTCAGGTGAGTGTTGAGCTAGGTTGCAGCACAGCAACCCAAATATACATTTTGCGTGTAGTATGATTTCCTGCTACTGTTTTTAAACAAAATAAAACAAAAGCTACTCACTCGAGCTGTCTCACAAGCATTTAGTTTGATGAAGTCAGGCACTATTCCGTTTGAAATTTAGTTCTCTAATATGTTCTGTTGAACCATGGGATTGTTTCAAATAACGGGGGGATAAACAGCACAAAGGCATTTCCAAAACACGGATTAATAGTGTTGCTAATATTGAATGCCAGGTTGTTGTTTTTAGAGTGATTCTAGGTAAAAACTGGCTAGACTTAGAATGTTTTGTGCCAGACAAGGCAGTATCTGTGCTGCAAAAAGGTTACAGTAGTTGTTGTAGTAAAATAAACTATTGTTGGGACAAAAGTTTGTATATTTAATTTTTGTTTTTAACTTTATACATAATTTGTACATTTCACAAACGTCCATTAGAAGTTTCAGTACTTGGATTTAAATCCTGTTACATTTAGTTTTATTTAAATTTTCTTTCATTCTGCTGCAAACCCATTAGTTTGGAGATACAAAATGTATCTGACTACAATCAAACTGAAATTTTATTGCAAATGCACAATTAATACAATAATTATTATTTGTTGTCTGGATTGGACTTTATGTCCATGTTTTAGTAAAAAAAACTTGTAATAGTAGCAAAGTGGCAAAAGAGAAACTGTTACTAAAGTGAAAAACAGGGACACAAACATTTGCTAATTCATATTGATTGAAATCATTGCGCAACTACACTCTTGAAAGGTGACAGAAATGTGTATGCATCCTTAGAAGAGCCATTTTTAATGCCCTCAAATTATTCATTAGATATTTCTTAATAGAAGCATTTTTGAAAATGAGAATGAAGAACCTTTTAAAGACAAAAGAACCTCCACGTTTTCTACATGTTCAGAGAACCTTTAAATATGAACAAAACCTATTTTCATAACATGAAGGTTCTCTAGAATTTAAAAAAAGTTCTTCATAGTTACATTTTTCTTCATTGTTTATTCTTAAGGGAACTCTGTGGCATCACAAAGAGAACTTGTTAAAAGTGTATGAAGTTTGCTGATGGCTTACCATTGCTCTCTCTCTCTAATGCCTTTGTTCTAATTAGTTGGTGGAATTAATTCAGTTCAAATTCAGTTTTATGCTGGAGATTGAAAACATCATTAGGGAGATTTGTGCGGAGCTTAGTGGTGATTCGTTCTTAATCCTTCCTCTTAAGTTTAAAACATTGCTTACTGCACATAGATTGCAGTTGCTTTCCTCTCCAAGGTGAAGCTTTGAACACCCACCTATCAGCCAAATCATTAAAACCACTGACAGATGAAGTGAATAAAGCTGATTATTTTGTTAAAATGGAACTCGTTAAGCAGTGGAATGCGTTCTATTTTATTAGGTGTCAGATGGTAAGTCAGTTCTTGAAGGTAATGTGTTAGAAACAGGAGAAATGGGCAAAGCTCCAGTGATGTTGTTATGGCTAGACGACTGGTATTGTTTCCTGTATCCAGTGGTTGGTACCTACTGAAAATGGTCCAAGGAAGTACATGGGCTATAGGTGCCCAAGGGTTATCAAAGCGCATACAGTGTAAAGGCCAGTTATTCTGATCTAATCCCAATGGACTGACTACTGCAGGTTATTTTAATGATATAGCTTATGAGTCTAGGTGTGTTGTGGTCAGAAATGTCCATTTTAGAATGTTAGAGTATAGGGGTTTGTTCAAAGAACCAGGGATGATGTCTTTTTTATATACATATACCAAAATTGGTGCACACACACTTCTATTGGATGAGATCCACTGTAGTTGTGCATCACTAAATATGTGATGAGTGAGTTCTGTTAAATTAACTTGCACTACAGTTACACATGCACCATGTTAGTTTTGGTGTCTGTGTGATTAAATATCCATCACAAACATTAGATAATGTTCTTTTTTTACTTCCATTTGCTATATTGTCCTCTTGCAATATAACATACAGGAGGACATAGTTCCTTATCCTCTTTGAGAATGCATAGAGGTGTATGTTTCTTGCATAGTCACATCAACATGTAGAAAAGGAACCAAACATAACTTTGTTGACTTTGTGTTTAGTGTAGGACCACACCTTTATATGAATTGTGAATGGAGGAGCACATATGAGCACAATAAAAAGGATGAACTTTGATCCAGAAGCTTCTTATTTGTGCTAGAAGCTGCACCGCTTGCTGATGAAGTGCGGTGGTGAAGGAGGACGTACTTTAACTTTACTGCAGAGTCTGGTTCCAGCCGTGATCTGTTCTTCCTGCTCCAGTGAAATAAATTCTCCATTTCAGATCTGTAATTGGCTGTAAACCACCGTCTTGCTGTTGGATGGTTTTACCTGTTAAGGGGTGGGATGTATTAAGCAGCAAGTGAACAGTTTGTTAAGTTGGAAGAAGGAAAAAGGAGTAAGTTTAAGGATCTAAGGATCTTTGACAATGGCTGATGTTGATGTTTAGTGTCGGTGTTCTTCAAGGAAAGGTCCGGTTACCAAATTTAATCTTCAAAGAGTTTATTGGAGAAAGCACAATTACAATTTTAGTCAAAGTAATAATAGTAAACATTTTACAGAGTACAGGTAGAAGTTTTGTGGAAGGGGGATTCTTCTGAAATGCTACGAGTTCCTCCTGGCAGTTCTTACCAGGGGTTTTATACCATTTTAAGGTGGTATGGTGTTCGTCACTGGTCTCAACCAGTTTCAGACCGATGTTACTGTCGGATCAGAGATTCTGGAGCGTAAGTCAGAGGATGACAGTTGTTCCGTCCTTGAAGGCAGGAAACATGTTTTGTTTAAGATGGGGCCGGCCTTGAAGCCCTGCTCATTGTGATTTTGGAGAATGAGAAGACAGCTTACAGGGTGTCAGCCTATAGTGGGGTCACAAGACCTTATATATTCCCCTGGACCAATTTTGATGGCTAGACAACTGTTCAGCGCACATCTAAAACCTCAGGCCATGTGCGGTGTTCCCAGTATGCAGTGGTTAATAACAAAAGTAATAACACAAACTATGTTGCACTACAGTTCATATCCCTCTCCTCTCATTCCATTCCTACTCAGCTGTACATCTCACACCCCTGTCGTTTAAAGGTTTGTCTGTGTGTGTTTCTGTGTGGTGGTAGTTACCTGGTGATGAGATGGGCAGTGAAATCCACTGGGAATTGTTCTGCTGAAAACCTTGGTTCCTGGCATTCATGGTACTTTGATGTGAAACCTACCTAAACAATGTTGCAGACCAAGTACATTCCTTAATGGCAATGATCTTTAAAAATGGCGGTTGCCTTTATCTCTGCCGTAATGAGCGCTGTCATTGCAAAAACGGTTGAGAAATTGTTTCAGAAATTGTTTCAGACTTGGACAAAACAAGGTTTCTCCTCTGGTGCCACTCAGACATCTACACCACTTCAGACAAGGTATATGGGTCACATGGGCCACACATAGACTCCTTATTGTACATCTGGCTGCAGCTCAAATCAAAACCTTATTACAGAACCTTTATTCTGTAATAATTGCCTCATCTTCTCTTAGTGATGAGGTCTAGTTCGCTGTTGTCTTCTGCTTAGGCACCAGGTAGGAAAGAATGGTCATAATGTTGCTCAAGTAAAAAGTGGAATTTTCTTTGAACATAAAAGTACTGTGCATCACATCCAACCCCAAACTTCATAACCCTATAGCACAGAAAAAAGACATTTAATAAATATTTAGCAATATATAACTAACCCTACAGGTTTTCAATGGGGTTGAGGTCTGGGGAATGAGATGCCATGGAAGGAACTTAATTTTTTGTCTGCTGAGCAATGTTTGTGTAGATTTTGCCATTTGTTTAGGGTCACTGCTGGAAGACTCAAAGATGACCCATCTTTAGCTTTCTGTCAGAGGCCACCAGATTTTGACTTAAAATGTCCTGGTATTTCTTTGACAAACCCTACCAATGTTCCCCAGACCTTTGGAAAGAATCTGCCTCACAGCATCACAGATCCTCCACCATACTTTAGAGTGGACATGATGTGCTTTTCCACATACTCATCCTTGGATTTACGTCAGACCCACTCAGCTCACCTGACCACAGCACACAGTCCCAGTTGAAGTTCCAGTACTGCTTAGCGAACTGTAGACATTTATGTTTGTGATTGTAGGCAAGAAAAGGCTTGTTTGCATGGAGATGGTGTCTTATGGTTGTCATGGAGACTTTGTGTACTTACTGTAAAGATACCACTCTTTGGTGCAGTTCTGTAATAGTGAACTATAGGAGGTTTTAGAAAAAACTTTTCTTACCATCCTCCTCACAGTGCGTGGTGGCAAAATATACGTTGGTCTTCATCCAGCTGTGTTTGTCACTGTTGCAATAGTTTTAAACTAGGTCACATCATATTTATACCCCAGGAACACAGGAAGCAATTATTAATTAAAAGTTCCTATTTACTCTGATCAACTTTAAAAACTAAACTAGAAATGACAAAAATGCCTCAATTACATACATTTTATAGGCATTGTTAGTGGTGCCAGTAATTATGCAAAATTAATTAGCATAATTATTTATTGGTGATTAATTTATTTTTGTATTCATTTCAGTTAAATGTCCTTTTTTAATTTTTAGTGTGAGATGCAATAAAAAAATTCTTTATTTTTAGGCTTTTAACACATTTTACCAGGGGTGCCAATAATTGTGCAGGGCGGTGCGTGTGTTATTATTTATTATTATTTTTATTATTATTAAGTTTACCTTGTGTGATTTATGTTGTTTTTTTCTCTTTTTTTCTTTTTCTTTTTTTCTACATTATATGTGTTTATCTTAGAAATGTATCCTACATTGTTGTCTTAAAATGTTTATTGTTTGCTTCTAAAATAAGTCTTTACTTCTTTACTTATGGCTCAGACTGAACAATTTCTAAGCATACTGTAATAAACGTGTGCACTGTAACACAAGGCAGTTGTTGTTCTTTTCTTATATTAGTGCTTTTATCTAGAAGACATTCCATGTCAGTTACAAATGAGCAACAGAAAAAAAGTTTAAGATATTTGTTTCTTTAAAACATTAAGGAAAACATACACTGATATACATGTATTTGCACTGTTGTCCTTCAGATTCCTAGTTTTAAAAAGTTACTTTTATTATTAAGTATTAAAAGCAAACTAAACAATCCACACTCCCTCAATATGCAAACTTTTTTAAATTTTTTATTATCTCTTATAGTCCCACAAGTGGGAAATTTATTCTCTGCATTAAACCCATCACACACGCACACATGGAGCGGTGGGCTGCCATCAACAGAGGCAACCTTGTTCAAGGGTTCCTCAGTGGCGCCCGGGCTGGGACTTGAACCTGCAACCTTCTGATACCAGGGGCAAAGTCCTAACCACTAGGCCACCACTGCCCAAACCAACAATTGTAGTTGGATATGACAATCAGGCGTTCTCTTTTCCAGTCAGGGAGAGTTAGACTGTATCAGGTTTCCTTATAATTAATATTAATAGAAAATTAACTAAAATACTAAATGTTAGGGAAACAAATAAGAAAACACAGGGTTATATGAATAAGCTTATATACCCCAGCTTATATTTCTGAGGAATTTAGATTTAGATAAAAAAAACACGTATGTGTGATTTATTCATTATTTTATTCATTGAACTTTTAGTTAACAGATAGAAGTTCAAAGAAAAGATTTTCGGTGTTTTCCCTTATCAGCTTAAATTTTTTTATTTATTTTGTAAATTTAAAAAGCATACAATTTGATGAATGCAACACATTAAAGTTAGGAAGGAACAAAATAATAGTGAGAAGTTGATAGAATATTCAGTTTATGCCATTTCATAATAAGCAGACGAGCTGGGGATTATAATTACTTATAACAGTGGGTATTATATTATAGTATTAGGTATTATAATGGGTCATGGCTCACAATTTTGTGCAAAACTTCATGAGAGAATCATTATTCTGTGCAAAAATTAAAAAATTTTCAATACAGAATTACATAGAATTGGGGGATTTTGTAATATATAGTATATTTATATTGTGAAAAGATTCAGGAAATCTAGATACATCTCAATCTTTGTAGGGCAATTCCAGAATACACTGGAATATGCAAGACCCTGGAGCCCTCATAAGGTACAACATGAGAAACCATTATGCCACTGTGGTAAATATAACCATACTGTGTTCACTTAACCATCTGCCTCTGCATTTAGAAATGTAGGCGGAATATTTGCTTTGCAAGCCTCAATTCTAAGAAAGAAAGAAATACCACTGGGTTCTGAAGAAATTCCATTTGCAAACTGCAACAGTTAGTCTCCTCAGTCCCCAGAAAAAAAAATATTATATGTATAATTAAAAGAAAAGGTGATGTGCAAAAATGGTCAACATGCCTCTGTCCTAACTTTCTGAAGTATGTTGTGGGCATGAAATTCTATTTGTACTTACAAAATATATTTAAGATGATCCGTGAAAACATTGGAAATCTTTACTTCAAACTTTTGGACTTTAACAGATAAGAGCATTAACAAATCTTACATTCTTTTTGTTGTTTTTTTTGGTTGCTTGTTTTTGCATCTGTACAGTGGTGTGAAAGTGTTTGCCCCCCAATTATTAAAAAATGGAATCACTGACAATCTCCCTCAACCTGGGGCTCCATGCAAAATCTCACCTTGTGGGGTATAATTGATCTTTAAAATGGTGAGGAAACAGCCCAGAACTACAAGGGGGGAACTGGTCAATGACCTGAAGACAGCTGGGACCACAGTTACAACGTTTACTATTAGTAACACACTATGTCATCATTGATTAAAATCAATGTCCAATCCCGTCTAAAGTTTGCCAGAGACCATCTGTATGATCCAGAGAAGGATTTGAAGAATGTCATGTGGTCAAATGAGACCAAAATGGAACTTTTTTATAGAAACACCACTTGCCGTGTTGGAGGAAGAAGAATGCTTTACAAGAGCACCATACCTACTGTGAAGCATGGGGGTGGAAACATTATGCTTTGGGGATGTTTTTCTGCAAAGGGACCAGGACGACTGATCTGTGTAAATGAAAGAATGAATGGGGCCATGTATTGTGAAATTTTGAGTGAAAATCTCCTTCCATCAGCAAGGGTATTGAAGATGAAATGTGGCTCGGTCTTTCAGCCCAGGTAACGAAGGAGAGGCTTTTCAGAAGCATTTCAAGGTTCTGTAGTGGCCTTGCCAGTCTCCAGATCTCAACCCAATAGAAAATCTTTGGAGGGAGTTGCCCAGCGACAGCCTTAAAACATCACTGCTCTAGAGGAGATCTGCATGGAGGAATAGGCCAAAATACCAGCAACAGTGTGAAAACGTTGTGAAGACGTTTTTGAAAACGTTTGACCTCTGTCATTGCCAACAAAGGGTATATAACAAAGTATTGAGATGACCTTTGGTTATTGACCAAATACTTATTTTCCACCATATTTTGCAAATTTTTTTTTTAAAAATCAGACGTGATTTTCTGGATTTTTTTTCTCATTTTGTATCTCATAGTATATGAGGTAAATAGAGGTAAAGCTATGATGGAAATTACAGGCCTCTCATCTTTTTAAGTTGGAGAACTTGCACAATTGGTCGCTGACTAAATACTTTTTTGCCCCACTGTGTGTGTGTGTGTGTGTATATGTATATATATATATATATATATATATATATATTTACATTGGTAGATTCTCACTGAAGCATCAAAACTATGAATGAACACATGTGGAGTTCTGTACTTAACAAAAAAAGGTGAAATGACTGGAAAAATGTTTTATATTCTAGTTTCTTCAAAATAGTCACCCTTTGCTCTCATTACTGCTTTGCACACTCTTGCCATTCTCTCGATGAAATTCAAGAGGTAGTCACCTGAAATGGTATCACTTCACAGGTGTGTCTTATCAGGTTTAATTAGTGGGATTTCTGGCTTTTTCAATGGGATTGGGACCATCAGTTGTGTTGTGCAGAGGTCAGGTTACTACACAGCCGTTCAAATTCATATTATGGCAAGAACCAATCAGCTAACTAAAGAAAAATGAGTGGCCATCATTACTTTAAAAAAAATAAAGGTCAGTCAGTCTGGAAAATTATGTGAATGGTAAATGGTCATGAAAATAAAGAAAACACATTGAATTTTGGCCTGTACTGTATGTATGTATGTATGTATGTATGTATGTATGTATGTATGTGTGCGTGTGTGTGTGTGTGTGTGTTTATATATA
>JBBIGC010000152.1:8635762-8649487 GCA_037576955.1 Lepidarchus adonis | reverse complement strand
CAGTAAAACATGGTGGTGGTAGTGTGATGGTCTGGGGCTGTTTTGCTGCTTCAGGACCTGAAAGACTTGTTGTGATAAATGGAACCATTAATTCTGCTGTCAACCAAAAACTCCTGAAGGAGAATATCCTGCCATCTGTTTGTGACCTCAAGCTAAAATGAACTTGGGTTCTGCAGCAGGACAATGATCCAAGGCTTTGGAGTGGCCTAGTCAATGTCCTGACCTGAATCCTATTGAGATGCTGTGGTTTGACCTTAAAAAGGTGGTTCGTGCTCGAAAACCATTCAATGTGGATGAGTTTTGGCCAAAATTCCTCCACAGTGCTGTTAAAGACTCTTATCACAAATGCTTTGATTGCTGTTGTTACTGCTAAGGGCCCAACCAATTATTAGGTTTAGGGTGCAATTACTTAGTCACACAGGGCCATGTAGGTTTTATTTTTTTCTCCCATAATAAGAAATCCTTTACTTAAAAATGCATTTTGTGTTCACTGTTGTTTTTTGTTTGATGATCTGAAACATTTAAGTGTGACAAACATGGAAAAAATAAAAGAAATCAGGGAGGGGCAAACACTCACACTACCGTAAGTAGTTTCTTGGATATGATTTCTCATGACTGAATATCTACCTCATTAAGCTGTTCTGCTGCAGTAGCAACAGTAGAAAACAGAACTCGCAGCCTTCAAGTAGACAAGTGGGGCTAATGAATTCTCCCAAGCTTTAGAAGTGCACTGGGGAATAGAACTCACCAAGTTTCCTTTATCATCAGGAGCTGTGCGGTCGGAAGTTGGGCAGTCGGAAGCGAATTTGAACGTGGGAGGAGATGGCAGATATCTGCAGGCATTTGCAGGCCTTAAGCCAGAGCAGCAGTCTTCTTCCCGGGCATTGGAGCCAGGACAGGCCAGAACTCCGTCTGCAGCGCTGCCCCCTCTGCTCTTTCCCTTCACCTGCAGGCTCTGTGGTCTAGCCCTGGACGATGAGGACGGCTCCTCGGCTCAGATCTGCGCTAAGTGTACCTTGGAGATGCTCACGAAAGACACGCAAGGCACCGCTGGCGACCGGGGAGACAAAGTTTACACCTGCGCCGCGTGTCCTTTCCTTACACACTACCCCAACCACCTGGCCAGGCACATGAAGACCCACAGTGGAGAAAAGCCCTACAAGTGCCCTCAGTGCGACTATGCCTCCGCCCACTTTGACAACCTCAAGCGCCATCACCGGGTACATACCGGCGAGAAGCCCTACAAGTGTCACCTGTGCGATTATGCTTGCGGGAACCTGGCTAATCTCAAGAGGCATCAGCGGGTACATTCGGGTGCCAAGCCTTTCCAGTGTGCGGTTTGCAACTACAGCTGCAACCAGAGCATGAATCTGAAGCGGCACATGCTGCGCCACACTGGCGAGAAGCCTCACAAGTGCCAGGAATGTGGTTACACCACAGGCCACTGGGACAACTACAAGCGGCACCAGAAGAAGCATGGACTGGCTGCAGATGGTTGGGTGAAGGTGCAGCTGCCTGAAAACGAAGATGAGGGGGAGGATGACGAGGTGGTGTAGCCTGGCAACAGGAGAAATGACTATACTATGATGAGAAAGATCATGTGAAGCTGAGTTTGTACCGCAGATAGCAGATGATGGGGAGGTGTTATTGTACCAGCATAAGCTTAGTTTGCTTTTCCTTTCCCTGTTGCATCATTATTTTTAGTGTTTCTTGAAAACGTTCAAGCTGCTACAGATATGTGCACAAATTTGAAGAAAACCAGAATGTTGAAATGCCTTTGAGTAGGATTGGGTGGCAATTAAAGACCTCCTGGGGGTCGGCTCTGATTGCCCTTGATTCATTTGTGCCAAACAGATATTAAATACTGCTACCTTGATGAAATGCAATTCCCCCTTAGTGTTTCCCCTGCATGCCTGTTCATCACTGCTCTGTACCTCTGCCTATAGAACAGTTCTCCCTCACGGATGAAATCTTTTTCTCTGAGGCCTTTTGGTGTCCAAATACCATTTTAAACCTCTACAACACCCCTTTACAAACAATATGTTTACATTACCGTCAATGTCAGTATCAAACCCGAGTCCCGAACACTGCAGCTTTTATTTAAAGGAGTAATTACTGAACTGGTATTGCTTTGTAAGTCTTAACTGTGATCTAGCCTATGGTTTTGTCTGATGTTACTTGAAGCAAGTTGATGCATAGTAAACATTAGACCGTCACGCTTAATGTAAAGCTTTTATTTTTGTATGTGATTTTTTTTGTTTGTTGTTGATGTTCGTACAAAAGAATGTTGGCATGTATTTGCCACCCGTGGCATTAAGTTAAAGAAAAATGGACCATAAATGATATTATGCAGTTTATAACTTTCAGGTCGCCAAACTTATTGAGATGGAATCCCTTCGGTGTGGTGGTGCTCGAGTGTTTTCTTGTAATTATGCAGTGTTTTCATAATTGCCTTAAATATTCTGGAATAAAACACCTTGTGGTGACACTGGTGCATGTGTGTGTGTATAGAGGTCATCTGTCTTCACTCAGGTCATGTGATTTGCTAGGTTTGCAGTAGCATGAACATGCTAATGGAAAGATTTCTTCCATCAGCAGAAGAGTGTGAAAAGCAGTAATTGGATTGACAGTTTACTGTTAATATAGTAAGATTTAAATGGTAAATTATATTTTCTTTAAACAATATGGCAGCACTGTTATTAGAGTCATACTTTAAGTCAATGGGGATCTTTCAGTAGCATCTGTGTACAGCAGTGAGGTGCTTTTTTTTATTGTTGTGGTCTTCTCACAATGAAAACACAAATGTATAAGAAAATTAACCACCACATTAGAATGTCATTTGGCACCTAAATTTATTGAAACCCAGGACTTCATTCATTGTTCCTACATTAAACATGGTGATGAAGATAAAAGCACATTTATAGGCTGCGATACTCTAACAGTAAGAGCATCTCATTAACCCTTTTCGTTCTAGATACGCTGGTGAGCATACAGAATTCAACAATCATAAACATCAATAAAAAATAAAGCAATTCGTCATCCTTTGACCAATGTGAAAACATGCTCGTCTTTCATTACATACCAGGTGTGACAAATATTGATCGTTTTCTCCAACACCTAAACACAAGCAGGACTTTTTAAAACCATTTCTGGTGAAGCAGGAATCACTGGTGAATGCATTTCTGGAACAAAGGCCACCAGGAAATGGAAAGGATGACCGTTTTACAGATTAATAGTTCTGCTAGCATGAAGTATCAAACGCACCTTTTTCCACGTAGTCCTCTGAGATGATTGCCAAAATGTATTTGATAAAATACAAAATGGATACTAAAAAAAAGCATGACGCTCTCAACAAAAAAATTGCATGATCAAAAGACGGATCACAGAAATTCAGATGTGGAATGTAAACACTCCTCTTTCAATTTCTACTCAATTTTCTACAATTCTGTAAACAGTGATAAATGTTAGTTTCATTTTTTTAACACCTCTTCGATTATGTGATCTATGTTTGATAATATACTAATGATACATATTAGTAAAATGTTCTGAATACTTAATTGCATGTACATTTATAAAAGTGACATTACCATGATTTTATGTTTTTGTGCAAAATGCTTTAGTAAACTATAGTTTTGGCATTTATGAGAAACCTTTCACAAAATGTTGGCTGGAAAAACAGGAATAAAAATCAAAGACAGCCCTTCAAAATCGCTTCTAAACGTTCCAAGAATGTTCTCCATGTTAAATATCTCAATAAATATCCATCCCGCTCTGTCTTTGTGAATACTGTGCAAAATCATGGGTTCAGCATGTGCAAGCGGTTCTGCCAATCGCAAACAGAACTCCACTAAATTCTGCAAGATCTCACCAGAGCTTTCATTGGCTACGAGCGAACACTGAAATGGCTTAAAGCCATTGGTTCCAAATGCTGGAATATGATTCAAACTGACATGTGGAGCCTAAAATGTAAGGCTGCTGAGTTATTGTAAGGCAGAGAGAGACAGCAGGCAACTCTAGGACTATCGGTGTGGGATACACAACCCCAGTAGGTTTACAGGTTTACATTTAGAACCCGTTAAGACGTCTGTTCAGTACATAGAACGTTATGATCCTGAAGACACAAAGAAAAGGTAGAAAGGAAGGAGGGTTGGCAAGAACTGGCATAATGGAAGGCAGCAGTTTCCCCTGAACTTTTACCTGCTTATTTTCTTCCGATTTGTACAGCACATCATACTGGTAACTGCAGTAATGAAGCCTGGGCCACAGAATACAGTTATGATGAAGTAGAGCTTCTAGACTGATTTACTACATCAGTGTTCAGGTTTACTTTCAATGCCGTCATTAGCTTGAGATGCGAAGCCATTTGGTAATAGAAACAGGATCAGAAAGCACAGCTTTGCGTCTCGAATAGGGAAGTATTTAATTGAGGTTAATATCAGCCACCACATCCATCAACCAATAAGAATGTCTCTTTCTTGGACGCACTAACTAGCTCCAACTCAACTGTGTTATCCCATGTGAACAGTTAAAGTGTGTCCATGTCCCCAACAGGATGTTTAACATTTGTATTGTTTCTTAACTATAAATACTGCTTTTGTAGTTCGTGTATGACGTACAGAACAAAAAGATAATGTCAATTTATAACTAATAGGTACAAATAGGTTCAACTTGACCTGTGGTGTATTAGGGCTGCATGATCGTGTTCCTTTATTGTAATCAGCAATTGCAAATCTGGTTCTGCAGATCACAGATTAAATTCATTATATTTATTTATTATACACACACATTTATGTATTTATGTATATTTTTTTGAGCATCCTAACCACAGAAGTTGTGTAGGGTTTTTTGAATCAACGCACCCAACAAAAGATTATTTCTGGTCTAAAATGATGTGATGTCGATAATAAGCATAAACAGGTTCCCTAATGCATTTTCAATCAGTTGGAACGCAGATCACATCTGCAATGTGTAGTAAAATAATGCTGTATGGTATTTTGGCCATATAATGCAACTCTAACCAGAGCATTAAACTGCCTTCATTTCCCTTGCACTGGTAGAGTGAATAAAAAACCTCATTCAGCCCATGTGCATGTGTGCTTTTGGCGTAATTCTGTAGTAGACCTTAGGGCAACAGTGCTCAGTATGGTTGGAATCTTGCAGAACAGCATGTGCTCCCTCTGCTCAAACAGGCTCGGCTTGGCTCAGCTCTCCTGTGGTTCAGTCCAAGAGGAGCATCACAGGTCATCATCTCCAATCCCCTCAAAGGCATAGTTTCCATGGAAATCATTGCCACTGATATCATTAGACGAGTTGGAGGCACTGATCCCCCTTAGGGAGACCGAACTCAGCTTGGTCTAATAAACACAAAGATAAGAGGAACGCAAAAGAGTATAATCAGTGCTCCAACTCATGGTCATGTCATCATTTAGAGAAAGAACTGAGAGAAGGTTAGTGGGTTCAAATATAGTGCATTACGGGAAATGAAAAACAGTGTTTACTCACCGAGAGTTTGACTACTTGTTCACGATTCGAGTCAGGTGAGTCCTGGAGACATTCAAAAACAAACACTTAACCCTTTCTGTTCAGCCCAGTCAGTTCAACAGCTGTTACGTTTCAGCTGTCCAAACGTCAATTTTAAATATGACAGCTGTCCTATGAAATCATTTCAAATTTTAACAAGGGATAAAATATCTCTGGCCTCATTGCACTCTGAGAAACTGTCAGGAAGACCACATTATATATATTCACTGTAACGTCTGGTCAATAAACTGAGGCAAAACAGCTTTCAAATTTATTATTGAATCTAGTTTGTTTTTATATTTGGATTATCGAATATATCTAATCAATTTTCAATTCTTCTCTCCATGTGATTGAATGATTTTGACTTTAATTCACGACTATCTACATGAGGAAAAACCAAAAACTACACATTTTCTGTTCAAACTACTTAACTAAGAATCAATAATAATTTCCATTTTTTAATGATATTAAAAAATCCCCAGTTTCACTTGCTAACCTATAGCACGTAACAATGAAGTTCTCCTTCACAAGCACAAAGACAAAGCAAACTTCCGTTCTGGCTATTTTTCCCCTCTGGTAACATGTCGGTGTTCATTTCTGTCATTTACGTCATTTACGTTTTCTATCGCTCTTCAGCATGGAGTGTTGATTGAGTCATAAATTATTGTAATAATTCAATATTTTCATAAAATTAAAATGTAAATTTTATATACATTTTCTCACCATATTATACAGAAATAGGTTACAAATGTGAGATTTAAATAATATTTTGATAATGTTTTATTAGTTATTAACTTTCCATAATTTTAAAGAACTGATTAGTCTAAAAAGCTAAAAAGCTGCTTTATTTTACAGAAAGAACTGTACATAAACTTGTTCCCTACCAGTAATGGAGGAGACTTCACAGCTTGCTGACTGTCCGATCGATGGATGGAACCATTTAAGCGCTTCTTCTGCATCTGCTGAACAGCCACAGTATTATTAAAATCTATGAGGGCGCAGAAACAGGAGTCACAGACATGTGCGACCATGTTTAAGATGGTGCTAACTCTCCAGTGTAATGAGAAGATAAGAACAGTTCAATCAGGATAAACAGCTAAATGTTTACTCAGTGCTGAGCTCTAAGGCAAATCTACATAAATGAGTGTGTGCAAAATCACTGCTGAACACACTGAGCTGTGGAGAGAATTCTAAAGAGACTTGGGACTTTGTTTGATACAGACCAGTGTAGCTTCTTGCACTAGTTGATTAAAAAATCTGCTTAGAAACCAATAAAATCAAAGGATTCCCAAATATAAGCAAATAAACAAAGCAAACTAATCATAATGAGTTGTACATTCGAACCGGGAAGCACACACAAGACCATGAATCATTTACACCTATAATTATAAGTATATTTATCATCAACATACAGTCTTGTCCCAACTGAGCAAGGATAAGGAGTTTGGCTGTAAAGATAGGAGTCAGAATCCGCCTCAAATTGACCAATGATTTTTTACACAACAGACCACAAAATGAAGTATTAACACCGGTCATAATGAATGCAGCTCAATGAATGAATATAATAAAGTAATGCAAAAGAAACCGGTTGAATGCAAATGACATATTGCATATTAGATGCAAGGACAAACAGAAAGAACAGATTTTTTCTTCTGCACTGACTTTTTTAATGCTTCCTCCAGACTTCTTCACCATCAGTTCATCTACCATCGACTGCAGACAGATGCTCATCATGATTGCCTGGAAACATCAACCATAGTAGTTTACAAATACTTAACCAAAATCAAAACAAAAAGGTTTGGGGCAATGTAGACTTTTAAAAAATATTTTTGGAAAAAGGTGCGTCAGGGTGAAGAACTTCAACCTATTAATATCCATAAGAAATTTAAGTAATTTTGGTGACTATGTTTTTCAGCTGATGGTATGTGTATAATAAATTTATATATATATTATACAAATACCATATTACAAAAACAAAAGTAAGTATTGCCATGAAACAAAAGAAAATTCAATTCTGATTGTAAATTACAGTATATAAATAGCATCACAGAAAAAAAAAGATAAAATAAGCCTTTATTGGAAATTTGTATGGCAGAAGAAAAGTGAAAACATTAAATGGTTTAGACATTAATTCAAGGTATAACTACATAAAAATATATCACTTTACAGTGGCTCCTTAGAACCAGAGTGGGGCACCACACAACGTAGAGGCTCTATTCAAGTTAAAAAAGTTTAAAGAACCATGTGTCACACCAATTAAGACCTTGTATTTAATAGAGTAGTTGTTCTTTGTAGTACTTCTTTCTCAGCATGATTTGATACTGTGCTGACCTGTGGACTGGTGATGGTGACCCACTGCAGGCGGTCTTTGCTCATCAAATACTCGAAGGCCAGTTCCAGTTTGACCTCGCACTTGCTGGAGCTGCAAGGGTTTGCTGTACCATTGGCCACTGGGACTTGCTACAGGAAGAAAGCATAACCATCGTCATCATCCTGTTTACTTGTGTGGTAATCATTTCTTCAGTCACCATTGCAGCCTCTCATAACAATCCTAATTCAAATCCAATTAGCGCTCTATTATTGGCTGTATCTCTAATGTCGCCATCCTCATTATCTCAAATAGTGGCCGTTGTGATGTCTCATCAGGACAGCATTTAACAGCACAAAGGAATAAAAAGGAAATATCCACCATTTTCTAAGCTTTAAACTCTGGAAACTATAGCATCTCTTCGGAGCTCATTAGCAACATTCCTTTGCGATTTGAAAGCTGAAGCTGCTGCATCCTGGAACAGGGACAATAACCTTTCTGCTAATGAAATGCCTGAGCACACTCAAGGCTGTTTGGATTTTGACTCCATAGAAAATATACAATGCTTCCACATATTCTTCAGCAAACCCTAGAGCAACAGATGGGAGGGTTTATTAGGAGATGCTTTGTGCCTGCTCTACATAATTAGCAACACAAGTAGAACCTACAATTCCAGTCTTTAGAGGGATCTGCTAAAACTTCTTGCTTACATAGTACGCTCTCCAAAGCAATCAGTTATATGCATAAAAAAAATCAACATAAGCTGATGAGTAATGCGATCCACAGTTCAGTGCAAATATCCTGTGACTACACTGAACTAGTAAGGCATCGGTGTTGATGAAAGCAGCACAGCATTCAGCACATTTCGAAAAGCAAATGGAGGAAAGCCAAGGGTAAGATGGATGGGTGGCTGGCACTGATTACTGTTAGAAGACCGTTCGAGCTCACTTTCCTTAATGAGATTATTTTAGCCAGTCATAGTTGGCCCATGCGTACTGTGGCAGGCGTACAAGTCATCCAGGCTCCATTTGCAAAACAGAAATATTTACATGGGAGACGCCTAAAGACAAAGTCACACTTTTGCTATGACTGCTAACATACGTTAGTGTCGCCCACCCACCAACAGCAGCAGCAGCTGACCTACAGAATTAACACGACTGACCGCGTTCTAGGCTACAGTGCTAACACGGACCAAAGTTTGATGAGCTATAGATGGAGAAATGCACACACCCGAAGACTTTGCACGTTGTGTCAAGGGCGAGGTTGGCGGCTTAACGAGGTAAATAACGTTGGTGAGCTAACGGGGGCAAGCTAAAAGGGTTTGACTAATCATTTGGGCACCTTTATTTTTAAAAGTAAAGTTTTAAAACCTGTAAGCTAGCCCTAAGGATTTTTTTTATTGATATGCAGGGGAGGTAGTAAGTGGAGGCAAAACAATACTGGTTAGGCTCAATCAGAATGATCCATGTCTGATTGTAAGAATACAGGAAAACAGGGGATGACTAATTATAATACTACTAATACTGTACAACTGTTACTCAGACACTTACAGAAGAGGTGACCCGCCAGCACCTCATGCGTGTAACTTTGAAGCTGCCTTCTTTCATCTGGTTATTGGGCAGTTTGACGTGAAAGTTGAGTTCATTGTTGCCAGCGCTGACAATCACATGACACCCCTTTTCTGGGAAGTCTGTGATGCAGGGATCAAACTTGATATAGCCAAAGTACTTCAAGGTCTGGGCCAATCTGATGAACTACATGCAAGAGACAGAGAGAGAATGATTAATGAATCCACTAAAAACAGTTTTCAACCCCTCTTTATCTCTTTAAATTAAACAGGCTGTTAGCATGAATGAACATGACCTCAGTTTAGAACATCTGTCCTGTATTCCTCCTAATTTAAACAGTAACCGAACAGGGTGGAGCTAAAGTGCTTCAAACCAAATAGACACATAGTCAATATTTCGCAGAAGTCTAAGGCGCCTAAATAAATCATAAAAACATTAATCTCAGCAGTAAGTTAACATTTAAAAAAACGCAAACATGAAAGCATTAAAAGTATTAAGTCTGGTCTGTTTGCCTCCAGTGCAAATAACATGTGAAATTCCATTAGCAGCAAATCTAAGGAAATATTAACTGAAACCAAATATTTTTAATTATTATAATAATTGTAATAATACAGTATTGATTTAATGTGTAACTATTCTAATATTAGAATTATTTTTGAAAAAAAGACAAAATGTGTGTGTAGGGTAGGGGGAGTGCCCAACTGCTTTTAAATAAAAGAAAAATTCTCAAGTGCTTAAGACTTTTGAACAGCATACAGCAGCCTGATATTAGTATCCAGTGATATTTTCAGTAGAATGGTCACCATACATATTTAATAAAAAAACTGTTTGCTGCTGGTATCCTTTAGAACTTTAAAACACACTGCAGCTTCACAGCTTGTGAAAAACAGCGTGTTTGCTCCACACAGGGGATCAGTAACTTCTATGATCAGGAGGTTTGTTCTCACCTCCTTCTTTGAACCTTTCTCCTGCAGGGATTTCAGCTGTCTGTGCTGGTCTTTGTTCACGAGAATCCAGCCCCGTTCAATGTCGGACACCGTCTAAGCAGAAAAGAAAAGCCTCACCTCACTTTGTCTAAACAATACTGCTATATGCATGTACTGCATTGTATGTCCTGAAAATAGCAAACCTTTTCACCCTGGTAAACTTAAACCCAGTAATGAGATTTTCTAGAGTTGGTCTAAATCCAGTAATCAGTTCATCATTATGGCACAAATTACTACTCTCAGTCAAAGAGCATCAGTTATTTTTCTTTCACCATCTTCTCTGACAAACTAATGAGCACTCAAACCCTTTTTCCTATACAGCTGTTAATGATTAATGCATATAAAATGAATACTCTATGGGTCTCATTGTTACCTTATGAGCAAAGGCAAAAACAAACTGCCTGGACTCTGTTGTGAAGACAATATCACCCATTAGCATCAGATGTTTTCTGGGTTTCTGCTTCAGACACAACTTGCCATAGCAAGAACATGCAAGGTCTGAAACCACACAGCCATTTTAAAGAATAATGCATACTTCTATAAGCACGGTAAGCTATACCGTTACCAGAAACCTAGTTTATTTCCAGAGTCAAACGGAAACTTGCTTTCAGCTCAAATTGAAGGAAATTGAGGAAAAAAAAAACCTCACCTGAGCATATAGCAAGTTAAGGCCCACTCGGTTCTCCATTACGTCACTGTCATATGCAGAGTCCCAGTAGCTGAAATTGGAATAAAAAAAGATAAGCTAAGTGGATTTATTCATACTCAAAATATCAAATATTCTATTTGAAGCAATTGCCAGACTCTGACATCTACAACTTTAGTTTCTGATGTCCTTTGGGGAGTTTAGATCTTGGCCTGAAGACAAAATGTTATATTTCTGAGTCATTTCTTACTTATTGGGAGGCACTGTTTGAAAGGGAGTTAAACATTGTGCACATGGACAATGTGAAAAGGTGCTCATCAAAGTAGTGATAGGAAAAAGTCAAAAGAAGAATTAGTGTTTTTAATAGTATGGACCAATGTCAATGTGTCCACAAGAGTTTAAATATATACTGGGAGGAAGTACCCTGATTTCAAACAGACAGGTGTCATTGTAATCTTTTTTGGTCAACTGTTTTTCCTTATATATGAGCAATAGACAGGAATAAGAATATTGTTCAACTTGCAGACTGCTACAACTGACCGGGTTCACTTTTTTGTAGTAATATTGGCACGGTTGGCACATGTTTTGGCCATTCTTCTGTCAGAGTTTTATATTCCTAGCTCCTTGTTCTTCTTCCATGTGAGCTGAAAATCCTAGACCCCATTCCCATTTTTCTTCTTTTTATATAAACACCCCCCTTCAGTCATGCTGCTGGCTGAAGGTTTGCTTTTTGAGAAAGTAGGTCAGGAGGACTGAGGCTCTTCTACAGGGTCAGACAGGAGAAAACTCCACACGCAACTGCTGTGGCTCTTGTGCCTCTTTTAGGAGAGGAGGGAGTGAATGTGCACAGTTAAAGGAGGAGGGAGAGTATTGAGAAATAACAGGAGGAAATGTTTCAGCAAAAATATTTCACAACTCCGATCAAGCAGGAAAAGACAACACACCAGGATATTAATAATTAAGTTAATATCAATACTGATTAACTATGCAAGCATGAATCACTAATGAAAAAGAAAAAGAAACAAGTTCCAGGCCTTGAACTACATCCTGATTTGATGGAGTTGTTTTTCTCCTGATGCAGTTTTAAGTTTCAGAAGTCCTTCTTGCTCGAATTAAGAGCCTCAGGATGTTCAAAAGCCAAATTGAAAAAAGGCCCCTCGAGAGCTAGAGAGAGCTTCAAGAACCAGTCTGAGCTAATGATGCTACCAAGTAAAGCTGTACACTGGATTTACGATGCCAAATAAGATGCGGACACACAGTGAAGACATACAGGACAGCAAGTGTTTGGACGTTCTTTTGAAGAAAGATGACTGCAGCAGTAGTGCCAAATTTGAAACAATTCTATGTAGACTACAGCTGGTCCAAACAGCATTTTACAGACATTGAATACTTTAGCCTTTCCAGACGAGTTCCCAAATAGTTGCTCTCAAAACCACCTCTATAACAAGAACATTTATGTTGCAAAAACTACTAGATTTCTTTTTAACCCCCACAGTTTTACAAACATCTAACCAAGATCTTTCTTCTCCCAACAAGATGAACTCCCTAGCCTTATCTGCTATTCCCTTTCAGATGTATTTACAGAGGGTTGAAGTTCTGAAAGGGAAACTACAGTATCTACAATATGCTCTGCAAAGTGAACATTGATGGACTATACTGTCATGGTTTCCTGCCATCATACCATCCACCTCTAAATTAGAGCGAATGAACCCATGGAGTGATTTCGAGCTGTACCTTTTACGGAGGACGATGTGGTAGTCTGGACTGTGCAAGCTGTTGACCGACACATAGGGCAGCTCGAACTCCTGCAGCTTTCTCACGACTGCAGCACCATGGGAGACGACAGAAAAGACACGAGGCACAAAACAGTACAAGAAACAGACAGAAGGGGAGTGAGTGTAGGACTACCTTCAAGGACATTCAGATGGCAACAAAAACAACAAGCAATAAGAGATGAGGAGAATCCATCTGGCCAAAACCCAGGAGAACACAAAAACATGTTTATCAGTTGGCACGCTGAAGAGAGGGAGATGGTAGATGCCACAGCTGTCAAGAAAAAAATATTTTCTCCTGGGATGAGGCAGCTGAGGGATAGAGAACCGAGAAAGGAGCTGGGACATGGAGTCAAAAGATATAAATCTGGTAAAACACAGCACCATAAACATTCTCAGTAATAGTTGTTATACGAATTCAAATCAGTAGAACTATATTAGATTTGCCAGATAAACACCATTATCTCAAAATATCAGATATAATATTTAAAAGTGTAAGGTAAGAAGTTCAAGGTAGAAGAAAAAGCAGTAGAATATACAACCCTATGGCTGCCAAACGCTCCAAGACAAAACAAATGAAGTAGACCAGTTGTCCCCAACCACCGGGCCGTGGAACATTTCGTACTAAAACATTAAAACATTTTTTTAAATACGATCTCAATCCGTAGGATCCAAGTATGTTAGAGACATCAACTTTGCAGGTATTCTGAATGAAAGTCATGGCAGAAAACCCTGACATTGCCACAACAGCACTGAAAACTTATTCTGAAAGGAACTTTTACGTGTTGCCATAGCAACCAGAGCACGTGAGGGGCAGAGGACGACATTCATGTTAGCGGATTTCAGGACGACGCTGCTAATAAAGTTACATAATTACACAGTGGATTCACGTTTATTATTATATTTACAAAATACCACAGTTTTT
>JBBIGC010000152.1:8569752-8589762 GCA_037576955.1 Lepidarchus adonis | reverse complement strand
AGAAAGAAAGAAAGAAAGAAAGAAAGAAAGAAAGAAAGAAAGAAAGAAAGAAAGAAAGAAAGAAAGAAAGAAAGCCAAATGGCTCAATGCATGGAAGCTGTAAAACAACTGTATGAATGTCTGGTTAAGGCATTAAGGAAACAATAGGCAACAATTGTTCCCTGGACTCCACAGAGAAAAAAGGGAATGACAACCCTTGTCAGTGTTGGTGAGGCACGTCAGTGCCACATTGGGTCAGTGGGTTTATTTTTAAACCAGGCACACAAGCTGGGCCCCAGTGTGCTAATAACTTTGTTCCTCTCTGCCACACGAATTTGTCAGCTAGCATCCCCCTGATTTCTCAGAGGTCAGAACTCTGTGTCTCTCACTTGTGGCAGTAGGATGATGTGATTTCCCCTGAGCAGCCTTCCCAAAGGCAGCTGATCTCAGTTTAGATGGTGTACGTAATGTTCAGAGTTGTTTCTAAAATAAAGAACACAGACCAGGACTTTTGAATTAGTCTTTATGACTTTCCAGATGAGCTACTAGCATAGCTAAGCTAATGCGCTAGCCATTGCTATTTTTAGTTTTCTCTTGGCCATGTCTGACATCTGATGTAACTTTGTTCAGCATAAAGACACTTCTTGCTTGTTTAATGTATATTTATATTTTTGCTAGTTAGTTGAATATACACACTATAATTGTCAGTAGTTCATCTTAAAATTGTGACAGAACCCAGGCGTACTGATCATAGATCAGCTCTCAGCTCAACAGGTAATGTTTAATAGATAATGGTCTGTATATTATATCCAGTTAAATGGTCCACCTCTGTTTCAACTTCTACATTTGGACAGATGGCCTCACATTACTTCAAGCCCTTTCCAATATGATGCAGAATTAAAATATCAATGACTTAGGTCTATGAGTAATTAAAAAAGCAACCCCAACCATAACATGTCCATCACCATGCTTTACAGCTTGCATTTTGTCTACACCAAACATATGTACTGTTATATGAACTGTTTGCTTGAACAAATATCTAACCTAACAACCCAATTGCATTTAAGCATGGCCACCTATTCAGCTTACAGTAGTTTAGCCCTATCAGTTCTATTTTTTAAATGAGGCAGGATAGAGGATAGGTAATCAGAACAAAGGTCATACTCTCCTTTTCAAGTGGATAGCTGAACGCTATAGCTATTTTAGGACCTTTATTTTGAAGTTGTGTATAACTGCATCCAGTCTTCTTTAGCATTAGAACATGCTGGGCCTTCAGTTACTAAAGTAAAGTAAAAAGTGATCTCCTTCCATGGGGGATAGCAGTTGCTCAGCCTGAGCTTGACACAGCTGTTTCTGGGTCCAGGCCCACACCAAGAGGGATCAGAATAGAAAAGGTCAAAGGAGACCTGCATTTAGGCTTGTAAAAGTGAAAACAGGTGCCTGTCAAAGAAAGAGTTTTTTCCCCATGAGAAATACACAGATATAAAAATGAAAAATTAATGACAGGGCATTGGAGTGAACAATTTATCTATAAATGTATTTACATAGATATAGGTGAATGAAAACTGCAGTTCAAATCATTGAGTTTTTTTTCTTTAATGCATTGCATTGAGTACATTCACGCATAAACACTTCCCAATCAACCACTGCTATTAGAGCTAAACCACAGACAACCAAATGGCAATATGACAGGAAACGCCCTTCTGACCTTAGTCAACCTGTCACCTCCTCTTTGACATGAAATGCACAGGGTGTCAAAACGGGATGTGTGTGGCTTCAGTTGGTGTCAGCAACAGTGTTGTAAAAGCTGGGGTGAATGTGTGACCAGTGAGACCTGGAGTCCAGGCTGAGGTAACTGGGTTCACTGGGTCAAAATAGGGAAATTCATGGAAAATGACAATTGAAACATAAGAGCCTGCCCGCTGACAAAGAGGTTACCATTATTTTATCAAAAGGTGTGCACATTAGAATAGTTTCTGTGTTACCAAATAAAATGGTTAATCTACTTGACCGACAGATGAATGTTCCACCTATGAAACTGAAATTAAAGAAAGAAAATCCAAAGGGTATGTCAAATCGTGTCAAAAGGGTATGTCAAATAGCTGTTTTCTTTACATTTCTAACATTTTAAATGACTGGTTCATAAAACCAGAAACAAATGCTTAAATTTTCCCAACCCTATAGCTTTTCTGTATGCCATTGGGAACATCTCCTGAGAGGAGCCTGCAGCTGTGAAGTCCAGGTCACATGCGTGATACCATGTGAACAAAGGTAAGAGGGCAAACACATAGCTCTATTGTAAACTGTTTCTAGCAATGCCAGGTAAAAAAAGAAGAAGACAAATCTGTGAATTAAAATGAATCAAAAACTCAGTTTTATGAAAAACGTACATTATTTTCAGTTTGATTTAGCCATTTAAAAGAATAATATACACTAGGGTGTGGATCCAGTTGTCCATAAACATTTATGTGTTTGTGCTCCTAAAGTATAGTGTACAATAATCATTGGCCAATAACAGAATTGCTTTTGAAAATTATAGTGTGGTAAGCATTACAAATAGTAAAACACTCACAAAATTTAATCTTACGAAAAAATCTTATGGATTTTGCTAGAGCCAGTTTACACAACACAACCTCTTGAACCATTTCTGTAGTTCTGTCTAAGCCATGAGTCCTTTGTTTTCCAAAGGAATTGCTGTTTTTTGCCTATAAATGGAAGAAATGAATAAATGAACAAGTGAAAAGCAATTAAAAAAACACTTTCCCACATTCTTGGGAATATTTAACTGCTTTGTGCTGCAGCTTGTTTGTGGTGAAGTCTAACTCAAGTAAGCACTGCCAGTTAGAAAGTGCTAATAATGCCCATAGATAGTATTACTCATCCATAACGAGATGTTTTAAATGTTGTAGAAGACTACTATTAAACCGACCTCTGAGGTCATGCATCATTTTGCTGTTGTGACAAAAGTAAGGGCAAAAGCTCTAGTCCATTTAAAAAAGTTTCACCACGTGTACTCGGTCTTCAGCAGTTCAGAGTGGGAGAACAATGCTCTTCCCCTTTAACACTAAACCGGAAACAGCAGTTGCGTGCGTGTGGTAGGCGAGGTTTATAGGGTGAAGTTCGACTGTGATTGGACCAGTCTTCGTGTTTTTAAAATAACAAAATGGCGGCGCCCATGCAGCTTATTAAGGAGCTCGCGCTGTCAGAAGTGGAATCAAGCGAGCAAAACTTAAATCCGGGTTACATTTGCGTTTGATCGATGCGCAAAATTTGATTCGGTGGTTTTTAGGATTGCGAAATTTTAATAGCGTTCACCACTGACAACATATAAAATTGTAATTATAAAATTGTGTCGCCGTTCGCCCAGGTGTTTGTTTTTATTTTGCGATGCTTCTGAACACGCTGAGATGTGCGAGAGTGCTACAGCTCACCCTTGCGGTCATCAAACCGGACGCTGTTGCTCATCCTCTCATACTGGAGGTGACTGCCAGATTGTATTTTCAGGATATAAGTGCAGAAAAGGATTATTAGGTCTTAAAATGTAGCTGCTGTGAGAGGCACCTAGCTAAGCTCACAATTTAGTTAAGTGTGTTAAACAATGTTCTCCCAAAGACTTGCACCTTCATCCTTTCCACTATTATATAAAAAGGAGCCATAATCTAATCTCTTAAAGGGCTGTTTTACAAAGCAGCTTTCTGTAGTCTGATATCTGAAGCCCAAAGTGAAGCCAACAGGAAAAGAGCTGAGGTAAAATGAATAATCCCCAGCTTTGGGCTTGTTATCTGAGAAATCATGTTTGATGAAATGGCACCAGCTCTGGTTCCATTGAGCCTTCACTGAGGAGTTGAATGAGGAAATAATGCCTTCTACTGTAGCTGCTGCAAAAATGGTGCTTAATGCATTCATGCAATATCAAAGGATTTTTTTTTTTTATTTCAGAACACATATCGCTGTATTCCAGTGACTTGTCTGCAGAAATGGTCACAGCACCTGAAGCTCAGTTAATGCTTTGACCTTGGCAGATAAACACATACTGAAGATCTGCCGAGCTGTCTGTAGGCAATTTCCATGGACTTGGAGGAAGGCTATTAACAGTCATCTCAGCCTCCCCAGATTTCATATCCGCCATGTGCAGCTTCAAAGAGATAAAAGTGTCTTTAATTATCAAAGTTTAGTGGCGCGTCTGGGCTGTGGGGCTGCGGTCGGCAGCCTTTAATCTTTGCAGGTGGATGCAGATGGAAATGAGTAGGGCAAGGCTAAGTGAAACATTTCAGGTTGCATTAGATTTGATGTGGATGTGCTTTATTATTATTATTATTATTATTAGTAGTAGTAGTAGTAGTAGTAGGAGGAGGAGGATGAGTATTTGTAATCAATCTGTGCTGGCTTCCTGTCTTGTTTGAATTGAATTATTAACAAATTTAATCTCTTCTGTCATAATTTTGACTCTGAAAATGTTATTGATTAATATATGAATGCATTTTCAACAAAAATAGGCAAATTGTTAAGGGCCTTAATAAAAGCACTTTAATGGAAACTGTCTCTGATTTCACCACAATGTGTTCAGTTTATGTTAAAGTGAATAATTTGTCTTCTTAAAATACTGCAAATCTGTTTGGTTGTATAAAAAAGACAAAACGTAATGAATTTATTTTGGCCAGTATGTCAAGAATTTCTATGACGTGGATGTTAAAATCATTGCATTTTTTTACACTTAGGCTCTTCATGAGAACATTCTAGAGAACAACTTCATCATTGTCAGAAAAAAAGACCTGATATGGAGAAGAAATGATTCTGAGAAGTTTTATGCAGAACATGAGGGTATGTCTTCACTCTGGCAGAATGTGCAATACATTCAAGGCTGTGTAATATGTTTTGTTATGTTGCATAACATGGTACATTTGATACCGTCTTTTTACTTCTTATTTAGGATTAATGGGAATTGGACATTTTGTCTTGCTTGACCATGCAACAGGCTGTTGGTTCATTTTTATCTTCTAGCTTTTATTTACAGTGGCACTTGAAAGCTTGTGAACTTTTTAAAATGTTTCTAGGATTTTCACCTAAAGCAGAATATGATTTTTAGTCCTAATAAAAATGGAAGAGTATGTAGTTAAGGAAATATTATTTTTGGTCATGTATTTATTAAAAAAATATCCAATAACATACCCCTGTATAGCAAAACTGAACCTTTCAGTATGTGAACTGTTTGTGAAGCAGTTACTGCAAATGAGGAATTTTATCCCCTTTCTCTATATACAACAGCTTAACTATTGGATGATGGTGGGTTTCCTCACATGAGCCACTTGCTTTAGGTCTTTCCGTAAAATTTCGACAGTTCAGGTATTTGACTTTCTATTCCAGAACATTGACTTCTTTAACCATTCTTGTTTTGAATTGTTGTCCTTCTGCGTGACCCACTGTCTCTTGAGATTCAGTTCATGGACAGATGTCTTGATATTTTCATTTAGAATTCTCTCAAATAGTTCAGAATTCATTGTTACATCAATGATGGCAAGCTGTCCAGGCCCATAAACAGCGAAACAATCCCTCATAGGTTATTGCAATCCTTGCTGTAAAACTCTGAAATTCGATGTAGAGGGAGTAGGACAAAGATAAAGAAATCCTGTATTCTCTACCACTTTGACTGGCCATTGATAGTGATGAATTCTGTTACTGGATCTGTAATCTTTTTTGCCTAAGAGTTATTTTACTGAAAGGAAGTGTTGATTTAGAATTTTTTAAGGTGTCGTTTCAAATTGGTGGTAATAAATGGAACTCCTTTACTACCGCCTTGCAAAATGTTCATATTACAAATATTACACATGGCTAATGGCCTGCTTTAATTTTCCAGTTTAAAATATTTTCACTTTGCTGACAAGCTCTCTGTTTACATCATCTGTTTGACGACTGACATGAAACAAAGGATCAGATTTAGACTCGATCATGCTTGAGATGATGCCAAGCATTTGAAAATGCCCTGATAACGGTTTTGAGTTTAGATTGGGACGTCTGTATTTGAAACAAACTCAGACTATTACACGCCCTTGAGTTTTCTTTAACAAACATTTCTGGGTAGGGTAACAATAGTTTTGAATTTTCTACATTTCTACATCTGTCCAAACTCCTTGTAGGGATGCTCTTGTAAAATTTTCGGGCTTTATTGACATCAACAAATCTTCTTTCTGAAGTCCTCAGACACCTTAACTTGAGCTATTATGCTAATGCACAAATGTGCTGTGATTGTGATCAGGCTTTATTGGATCCCTGTTCTTTAAATTAAACAGGGTTTCTGAAAACACTTTAAAATGCTAATGACAGTTCAGTTCAGTGTAACTTGGAAAATCTTTTTGGCTTTTGTTGTAACATTAAAAACTTATATAGACCTTAGATTGGTGAATTCATGCTGAATATTCCACAGTAAACTGTCAATGATATTATAACAAAGTGGAAGTGATTGGTAACGATAGTAACTTAGCCATGAACTGTGTGGGGCCACTTATGTAAAATGAAAGAGGGGGTCAGCAGATGCAGAGGCTCATAGTGTGCCGAGGTTGGCAACTTTCTGCCAAGTCAATAGCTACAGACCTCCAAACTTTAAGTGAACTTCAGATCAGCTCAAGAACAGTGTGTAGAGAGCTTCATGAAAGGGGTTTTAATGGCTGAGCACCTGCTTCCAAGCTCAATGTAAAGTGTTGGATGCATTGGTGTAAAGCTTTAGAACAGTGGAGAAATGTTCTCTGGAGTGAAAAAGAACGCTTCTAAATCTGGCAATCTGATGGATAAGTCTGGGTTTGGGGGTTCCCAGGCAGTTTCCAGGAGAACAGTACTTGTGCAAAGTGTAAAGTTTGGTGGAGGGGGGATTATGGTGTGGGGTTGTTTTTCAGGAGCTGGGAATGGCCCCTTAGTTCCAGTGAAAGGAACTTATTTCATGCTCCCAACTTTGTGGAAACAACTTGGACATGGCCCCTTCCTGTTCCAATATGACTGCACACCAATGCACAAAGCAAGATCCATAAAGACATGGATGAGTGAGTTTGGTGTGGAGTTCTGACCTCAGCCTGATAAACTTTATGAATTAGAGCGGAGACTATGACCTAGTCCTTCTCTTCCAGCATCAATGTATGACCTCACAAATATGCTTCTGGAATAATGTTCAAAAATGATCATAAACACACTCCTAAACCTTGTGGAAAGCTTGCCCAGAAGAGTTGAAGCTGTTAGAGCTGCAAAGGGTGGGTTGTCGTTTTATTAAACCCTATGGATTAAGAATGGGATGTCACTTAAGTTCACATGCATGTAAACCTTTTCTGAATTTCTGCATCAGTATGCCCTAAAACATCACATAATGTTTTGCCCAAATGAATTAAGTGAAAACTGAATTCTGAATTATACCTGTGAAATCCAAAGAAAAGTATTAGGACATCTGCATGTAAATGGAATATCAAAGGAAAATGGAACATACAGCAAAACACAATTAAAGAATAGTAATTTTTTTTATTACAGAATAATTAACGAACCACAAAATTAGTTTTATATTGAAATGGACAAATCAAACTCAAAAGGAGGGAGGGACCTGAAGTTAGTGGTTCATCGGCTAATGATATACAGGACTGATGTATAGTCCTGTATGTCAAGCATTTAGATATTATTTTATTGCTGCACAAAGGGATCACATATTCAATTCTTTTGCCACTCACATATTCAATTCTTTTTCTAAAAAATAAATGCCTAATATTTGGTTTTATTAAATTAATTGTGTTCTCTTTGTTTACTTCTAGGATAATCAGATATTTTAGACCAGGGCTGCTCAACTCTGGTTCTGGAGATCTACCATGTTAATACAGAGTTATAGAAGATACTAAACTGTTTACAAACCTTCAAACAAAATGTAGGCTGCTATAAGCCATGTGGGCATGAATGAGCTTAATATTTCATATGTTAGCTAATTCATGACCACATGGCTTAAAACAGCCTACATGGCTTTATGCTGATTGAAATGACAACAAAAATCAAATCTTTTCATTATCATGTAGGGACATCAGTGTCATTCACATTGTTTACTGCCTTCTGCAAGCATCTGTTTGTTCTTATGAAGAACTGATTGACAGTGACTGTCATTAGTTATAACAGATTGAGGAAAAATCACTCCATGTTTGTGATTCATGGTTCTGTATCAACACATGAGTCATCCCACCCTAGTTCAGCAGAGCAGAGCCATCCTGATATTGAATCACCAGCTTTCTGAGATATTTGCCTCTAAGAGAAGCTGTGCTGCATCCCTTTGAAGTGCAAATTTGATTTAGTTTCATCCCGCCATGACAGGTCGTACTAGCAGGCTAACAGCTTACCTACTTTTGCTAATCTGTTTGCTCTTTGTAGGACGCTTCTTCTATCAGCGACTAGTTGAATTTATGTCAAGGTAAGTGTGAGCCATTATTTTCTTACTCCTCACCACCTCCTCTGTTGCAGCCATTGCAATGCAACCCATGGTTTTCCTCTGCAGAGCTTGTATGAGTTTGGAAAAATGAACAGTATTGTGCAATTTGATTATGAAACAAGTGTCTCTGTTGTTTTATTAGTTCTGTGTAAAAATACAAAATTACTCACTAAGCTTCTCAATCTTTAAAAGCATCAGTTATTAACACTTTGTTATGCACCATTATTAATGTATTTTATTAGTATATAAAATTATTATGAGATATAGTTCATATTTTGTAAGCTCACATCCTCTACACAAAAGAAATATCTACATAATTTATATTTACTGAAATTAACATGTATGGGGGGTGATTTTTCAATCAAAAATATATTAACACACAAAAAATACACTTTATTTTCATCATCAATGTCATCAACATTAATGCATAGTTTCTTTTAAGCCATAAATCGAACAAAAAATATAAATAAAAGCATTATTATGGCACTGTGCAAAAGTGTGGTCACCCTACATAATTAGTACTCACCTCACCTGGCATCTTGGTCTTTCAATTCTTGTACATGGGATTTTCTCCATTTCTTCCTTACAAAGGGCTTGTAGTTCTGTAATATTCTTTGGTCGTCTTGCATCCACAGCTCTTTTAAGATCTACCCACAAATTTTCAATGAAGCCAATCAGGAGACTGTGATGGCCATTCCAAAACTTTGAGCTTGCCTCTCTTGAGGTCGTCCATGGTAGATTTCGAGTTATGTTTAGGATCATTGTCCTGTTGTAGAAGCCAGGTAAGGTTTTCTTCTGCTGACTCTGCTGAGTCTGAGAAATCTTCCTGCAGGTTTTTTGCAGTCAAATGGGGATTTTGAATCGTCTTTCTGATCAGCATACGAGCAGTTTGCTCTAAGAGTTTTTTTTGGTTTTCCAGACCTCCACAGTTCCCCTTAACTACCATCTCTTAATTACATTTCTTACTGTGGAAACTGCAAACTGACAAAGATTTTCTATCTTCTTGTAGCCTTCTCCTGCATTGTGGGCATCAATGACAATTTCAGAGTCTTACACAGCTGCTTAGAGGAACCCATGGTTGTTGTGTGTCCACAAGTGTGTGCACAGGGTTTGAAGAGTTTTTGTAAAGCTTTGAAATTGGCACCAGCTGAGTTTTACTAATGACAACTGTTGCCGTGCATCAGATCTAATGAGCTGATTAAGGTCTGAAACCTTGTAAAAAGTATCTGGAACTCTTAGGATGCCCAAACCTTTGCACTGTGCCATAATAATTGTTTAATTTTTTTTAAATTCTTGCTTAATTTATGGCATAAAATGTAACTTTGCATCAATGTTTGCTGAAAATATTGTGTATTTTTTCCATGTCTTAGAGAGACTGTATTAAAATTTTTTCAATTACAAAATCACCAAAATCTGTTATTTTTCAAGGGTTGCCCAAACTTTTGCATAAGACTGTATAGTCGGTCGGTCAGTAAAGAGAGAGAGAGAACTGAAGGAAGATCCAGGTTGTGAGGGATGTTTGATGTTACAAGTGGTTAAGCACAAAGTACATTGTGTTCTGAGTGCAAGCACAAGCTAGCAGACTGGCTATGAAGACTATAGAGGCACAAGCAGAAGGCTTGACTAGATATGTTTTTAGCCTGGTCTTACATATTGAGACTGTATCCGTTGTTCCATAACTGACAGGGTTTAGATAAAAAAGCACTGCTGTGACCTTTGCAATAGAAGGTACAAGCGAAGTGATTGATTTAAGTAGGCATGGTCATAAATGACCAAGAACTCCTGCAGATATTATAGCGCAAGGCCATTCAGTGCCTTCAGTTTTCATGAGTGCGGAATTTGCTGCATTCTTAATTAATTCGAGGTTATTTATGCATCTACTAGAACATTCAGACAGTAAGGCATTACAGTAATCTAGCGTAGAGGTAACACAAGCATGAACTAGTTGTTTTGCATTGTGTTGTCCACATAGCAGTGTTTATATCTAATCTGTCGAGGGGAATGACATGGTCAATGTTGTCATGAGCTTCGCTAAGGTCTAGGGAGACGCAGCCCTGATCTGATGCCAGTGAAATGTCATTTCTTACCTTTATCTTTAAAAAGAAGGAATATTTTTTTTCTATGGCACACTAAATAGATATACATATACATTTAAAATACCATTTCAAGGTGTTTTTACTGCCGATGTACAGAGTTTAGCTCTAACGCTAATCTAACACACCTGATCCAGGTAATAAAGGCCATCAGGGCTTCCTGAATATTGCAGATATGATGGATCTGAATTCTCCCATAGACCTCCAGAAGGTGGACACAGCTGGAAAGCCACATCACGCTTCCTAGAATTTTTGTATAGACATTAGATCATTCAGCACTCCTTCAGTTTGCATTATTCTGTTTTGGGTTCACTATACCTCACTATATCTAGTAGCCATGCTGTTATTTTTCTCATCTTGCCAGAGGTCTGCTGCTCAAGTGAGATAGACATCCATTAACTATAGTTATTTAGAGCTTATAGTTGTGAACTTGTCTAGTCTTTCATTCGAAGAAGTAAATTGAACATTACACATCCTCTAAAAACTCTTTATAAACCAGTCTTGTACAGGGAACACTGATGTAAAGTTATAGTTAATATTTAAAGGTTGATACTGAACATGACTCCATTCTACTACAGCGGACCAATGAGAACTTACATTCTGGCCAAACAGGATGCTATAGCCCACTGGCGGGAACTCATGGGTCCTACAAAAGTGTATCGGGCCCGTTACACTTCGCCAAGCACCATTCGTGCCCAATATGGACTCACCGACACGAGGAACACCACTCATGGTTCAGGTACTTCCTGAATTAAAGGAAAAACGTGATAAATGCACGTTACATTCCACAATCAGTAAATAGCTGCACACTTTAATGCCCCTGTACAAGAGTGATTTCATAGAAATGAAAAAGCTAGCAGATATTTTATTTCAGTTCAATTAGTATTTAAAAGGGATTTCTACTAAGTTGTAAAGTAGTTCTGAATGTTTTCATGTGAAATAGTTCATTGTAGAGGAATGTACCAGCTCAGATTTATTTATTTGTAATGACGGTAATGAGAGTCAGGAGTCACAATGTCAGAGTTGCCATTCTGTTTACAATGCCAGATGACCAGTAAAAAATACACCATAAACTTTCTTTCTTAAAACTGTTCTTCTTCATTGTTAAAAGTTGTTTTTTGGACAAAAACTGCCTTAAAAGTTAACGTGTTTTTGTAACAGTTTTGCATTATATCTACAAGGGGTCCTTATGTTACGTCGACATACAATGGCTGTCTTTTTAAAAAAAAAAAAAAATTATTTTACATGCTGTTTGTGACATAAAAACAAAGTTTGCGTGGGAACTGCGTAGTTGGTGAGCGGAGTGGGCAAATACACTGTGTGTCATGCAGTGATATACAAGGGAGAATGCGTTGTGCCATCCGCTCTCTTTCATTTGTGTTACTTGTTTGGGAACTTCATTATGGCTCCTGAGATCAGAAGGTCGCAGCCTTTGAGTAAAAACCGTCCCCACCTCACTGCTGTGCGCTGCTCCATGTGTGCACGTGTGATGGGTTAAATGCAGGGGACACATTTCGTTGTGGATACAGAGTCAGCTATCTTTCCAGCTCTTTTCCTACTGTATTACCCACCTCTTTTCCCACACCAGGCACTACAAAGACCACAATGCATTGCTCCTAATGAAACAAACCACATCTAACAACCAACACCTACGAGAGAGACTTGTGGTAGCTATATGCTGTTACTCGTTCATGTTTAATAAATATATGCCATTATTACAAGCATGAGTTCCGACTTACGATGAAGTTTGTGTTACATCACGTTCAGAGGAACACAACCCTGGCGTAACTTGAGGACCCCCTGTATATGTAACTTTGCATTTAAATGTATTAAACACTTTCCACCGCTTCCTACCACCACTGCTGAAAACAATTCAGATGTAATAAGTAACACATTTCTTATCAAGCTACTCTTACTGGTTTTGTTTGCATTTTAAACATTGAATTATGCAGACATTTTGGAAATATGTGGAATTCTCTTTTAATTAAATGTGCTGAACACAGAAACAAGCTGTGTATGTAATGACACATTAGTTGTTCATATCCAGCATTAAAGTACCATTCAATAAATATGCATTATATTGCAATTTAATTGGCGTAGTCTCTTTAAGTGCATTTAACCTCTTTGATCATCTGGGTCTATTGTGTTTATTGTTTTTTATGCATGAAAAAAAAATTACTGCTTTACAGTTACAATCAGCTTGTGCATTCATATCAAAATTTTTTTAAAATGCAGTATTCTGAAAACATAAAGCCTTTCCAAAAGCCATTGAATGCAGAATGCTTTTAAAGTTGAGTAAGAGGAGGCAGCAGAGGTCTACAACAATGAATTGATTTCCTGTTCTGCAGTTTAAGTACTATGCAGTGAGCAATTTCTCACAATTGCACATATTCAAAAAGAGGGTTTGCAGCCACGACACAGGGGGATTGTAAACACTTGTAAACAATGTGGGCTTCAGCTGCATAGTCACATGGACTTGCTTTAAGGTATTGACCATGTTTTGTGTGGTCTGTTGCCTGTGAGTAATGCTGACAGCATTATTACTTCTGCTTGTGCTTTTAGTTTGGCTAATTAAAGCTGCTCTGTGCACTGACAGATTCAGAAGAGTCAGCCAAGAAAGAGATCACCTTCTTCTTTCCGGAATTCAGCATTGAGCAGTGGCTGGAGAAGGATGAGCCTGGCTTTAGGGCTGGGAATGTGAAATATAATCAGCAGAGACAAGTCCATACTCTATTCAAAGACATCTGACTATCTAGTTGCCTTGACCCAAGACTGGACTAATGCCATAATGTCCCAAAGGTACTGCAAGTACTTTACTTATGTGTTGTTGTATTGTATTGTCAACTTGTTATGTTGTCGTCCTGAACTTCTGCTAATGTGCCAATTTGTACATCATTTTGATGATTGTCCACCTAGAATTGATTTTTTTATTTATGAACATTTACTGGACAGCCTGTTCTTTGTTTAACAGGAATCTATGTTGAAAAGAAGTTTAATAATGTTCCAATGGACTGTGCTGTTTGAAATACACAACAGAAAGGTCAGGTGGTTACTGAAACAATGCATCGTCTTTGTAAAAAATATAGTAAAGGAAATTGTAAATTTTTTAAAAAGCAAACATTTCACTCTCTTTAATAAAGTGTCATTAGATAAAGGCCAACAAATAAAAATTTAGACATTTTCATACAACTCGGTCACACAATACAAATTACATTCCCAGAAAAGTTAAATATTTTCCAAAATGCAATAAAAATTATATAACCACAAAAAGCAACGATATCTTCATTCATGTGAACCTTTATTTACCTGGCAAACATACAAAGAAGATTTTAAATAGTTTTACTGACCAATGGTTAGGTTGTCAGTTCATGTTGATGTAATACTTCAGCTATTCAGCATTCTGTTCTCTTTCTGGTTTGATTCTCCACTTCATGATGCCTCATACACTTTCAATAGGAGATGGATCTGGATTCGCAGCAGGCCATTCAAGCACATGCATTCTGTGTCGATAAAGCCAAGCTGTTGTAGGCCATGCAGAATGTGGTTTGGCATTGTATAAAAAGCTTGGACATTCCAGAAAGAAATGTCACCTTGACGACAACATACTGTAATGTCTCACTTCAGAGTAAATGGTACTTTTACATACATGCAACTCACCCAAAATTCCTAGCAGGTAGAACCAAAGTTAGGTTAAAATCCTCTTTTAAAAAAAGTTTTAAAAAAACTCAATGGGAGGACAATCAGGTGTGAGTGGGAGCTTGTTTTATTTAAAGGACAGGGATCCAGAAAAAATCTGGATGTGGATGTGTATCTTGGCTCAAGCAAATCGGTGTTTGACAGTTGTAAAGCTGTAAAAGGTTACAAGACCATCGCTAATCAACAGATTGTGTACAAGTCTAAAGACTGTCGAGTTCCCATGTTACCCTACCCAGAAGTGATTGACATGAAACACATTAAAAAACTCCCAACTGCAAGATGTGTACTAGTTAGAGGTTGGAAAGGAACCCAGTGTAACTTCTAAGCACATAAAGGCCTCTCTAACATTGTTACTGTTTGATAGTGTTAATGTTTCGATAGTCCCTCTCATATAAAATCATTGAATGACACCGTGTGACAGGGCTGAAAGTAGAAAAAAAATTAACAGTAATGCTCACCCCCACACTGAAAAGACAAGTTCACTTACTTTGGTCATACTCATATTCATTATACAAAAATATAGAAATGTTTTCACTTTCAAGCACCACTGTATATATTTCTTTTAATGAGGCTCCAAAGATAAACTCTTATTCACTTCTTTTATTGAACAAATAGACATTTTACTGAGCACATAAATCAGTTTGAATAGACATTAATTAATTAATTAATTAATTAATCTGTAAAATTATGATGAAACCAATGTTAAAGAAACATTCTATAGATATTCTATTTGTGGTATTTAATTTAATTACAGTAAATTAATAAACGTTCATCAACAGACATGAACTAGATTTACAGGGTTAAACTGTTTCGAGGTTTTCAGACTAATGTCTTACCCTTTCTGAGGCCATCAAAGCACAACAAAAAGAAATACAGATAATGTGCATTTACCTTTGGATCCTTCCAACACAACATTTAAAACACAAATAGAATTTCTGTTAAACAATTTATACATAACACACTGTGGGAACACAAGCACAGCATTGTGCTGTAACATTCTGGCAATTAATGAGTTAATAAACTCTGTGGGCAAGTTCATGTTATTTTTTGGGATTGAGAAAATCACCCATTATTCCGATGGCTTCAGCTTTGATGTTCAAAATTATCTGTACTATCTGTGATGATCAAAAAAAAAAGTGGTGGCCCTTGCGTTTTTAAAAGTCTTCAAATGTTTGTCTATTGATTGTCCCATATATATACCCTGTATTTTAGAATTTTATAAAACAATGGCTTTTAGTCACTTTTGGCCTGGTCTTGTTTGGAATCCAAACCTTCCTTCCTGAATTAAGTACTTGAGCTTGAGGTTTCAGTGCTCAACTGAAAAAGCAACATTTGGACACTAAACATGGCTTGGCTGATTGACTACACCAGGGGGAAGTAGAAAATATGTGCCAAATAGATTTTTTCAGCCAGACTATCCCTTTAATATCAACCCATTTGAAATGAGTCAGCTACCACTGTTACAGTAAAGAAGTAGCAAAGCAGAATGACGCTTAAGAGCACGCCTGTAATATATACTGTTTCAGCGAAAATATATATTATAACATTATCATGACCACTGAATCCAAAATGTCCTTCACACAAAAAGTGCATCGTCAATCACAGTCCTGGTTCTTTAGAAGTTCTTCTGTTCTTCTTTGGTTCATTGTGCCTACAGTACATTGCAGGAGATCCAAAGTGTACATTGATATCAGTCCATACAAGCCACTTCCTTGGTATCACTTTCATTTCAGGACGGACTCCACTGCTGCTTCCTTCAAGCTGTCCCGTGGTTTCATGACCTCGCAGGTGGTGTGGGACTGCTCTTTGATCTTCCCGGTCTTGTCCACTTGACGGATGCTCTGAGTTACAGTGATGGTCACCTGCTTGGTGGACATTCTGTTGTCTTGCCATTTGGTCTAAGAGTGAGATAAAGAAGCACAAACATTGGAGGGCGATTATAGATCTTATGAGAAATGCAGGGTTTTACTCTCAAGCTTGGACTTTTGAAATTGCTGCTTATTACTCTAGTGCATGAGGACCACACTTCTCCAACGATTGTGCACTTGCTCTTAGATTGCTTTTAAATTGTTTTAAATTTTTGTTATGTATCTGGGGGTCACGGGTGGTAGCAAAAAACATTTCACTACACATCATACTGTGTATGACTGTGTACGTGACAAATACAAATTTGAATTTGAATTTGGTTGCAGCTTATAGCTCCAGTTTTACAAACCTGCGTGTTGGGTGGGATTTGCTTAAATGGGATGGCCTATCTAAAACATGAAAACACATTCGCTAAAAGTATATTTCAGTGCACTATAGGACATCCCCAAATGATTAGTTGAATTTAAATGTAGTGTTTACTGCAGCAACGAACAGTTTGAAAAGCAAAATAAGATCCGTAAACATCATCGTCATCAACTCGATTTGTGCTGCTTTGCTGTCTCTGACGTCGGACATGCTTTTCACCAGTTTCGCTCTTGGATATTGCACCTGGAGGCTAAATTCTGCAGCGTTGCTGTGTCATATTAGTAAGTTCCAGATTGTATCATTTTAAATGTTCACGCTCAAATACGGTATAATGTCACTATTGGTATAGAGCTGCAAAGGCCTCCAGGAGCCAAATTAGATGCTTCTACTTCAGGTCGGTGAATTCAGTTACACTGCAGCTAATAATCTAATAAGCTAATAATAATAAGCTAATCTTAGAGTTTTAAAACATAAATGAGCATTTTCTGCTGCTTATAGAACGGGGCCTAGAATGTGGAGCGGCCTATTGTTGGGGAAAATACGCTATTTAGAAGTCACGCATAAATTTATGCAAAAGTCCTTTTATTGCAGCAAGGGGGAGGCATACTCATTATTAATACCCTTTATTTCAGAATATATTCATATAAGCAGATGTCTCTCACTCACACACCGTGTCCTCACATTCAGGTTTAGCCAAAACCTAGAAAAAATGTGCAATTCCCTTTCTAGACTCTTAAATTGAGTTATTATGTCCCTCTATGTCTTGCAAACCAGCAAATAATGTATATGAATTTAAAAATGATGTGCAAAATAAACAGAAAGCATCTTTTTGTTAAAGTACGTTGTGGTTTATACTGAGGTTATTGTCAGTAAACTAAATAAACAATGTCGATAAATATTATTTTATCCATAATAACGAATTTTCAGTTGGATCTAGTGCAGTGCAGTATGTGACACACTACGTTAATCTTTCAAATTGTGTTTTTTGTTACAGAACTGCTGTATCACTCATCTCTATTGTGTCTGATATCTACTTGTTGACTGAAATATTCAAAGTAGAGGTTCTTACAATCTCCTCAGTACATAAGACACTTCTCCTCTGCACAGTGGTACCAGGGGGTGACGGTTTCTCTTCATCTTGAGAGGTTAAGATTGATGGCGGGCTACCAGCTTTCACATCATTAAGGCCAACCTCAGACATGGCAGAGCAAACCTTCAGGTATGCCTGAGCAGGAGCTGGCAGACCATCATCAAAGATATCTGTCAATGCAGACACAGATAAAAAAAGACAAAAGGTGAAACAAAAGGGTTCAGGTGTACTGCATTCACTTCCCCAGAAGACAGGAAATTGTTTCATATGTTTTGAAATACAAAAAATGAAGCCTGGTGTACAGAGACAATGCAATGTAAAATAAATAACTGCACCTGAATATACAATTACACTTTAAAAATAGACGTTCATTGAAGCATTTTTGGTTTCCTGAAGAAGTGGATTATGTAAAATGGGGGTAGATAATATTTCTAGTGCCTCTACTTAAAGGTTCTTGGATGAAGCTTTAAACTGGCAAAGAACGTTTAGTGTATATTGTGTAAAGGCTGTTTATACCTTATAGTTCTTTACAAAATGATACTTCTATGGCATTTCTCGAAGAAACAAGAGCCTATTCTAACTAAAGGCATTGAAGATTTACCATTGATGGATACCGTCCAAATGAGTCCCTTATTTTCGGAGAGGTTTAGAGCCCAGATTTATCCATTAGAGCCAAGATCACTTGTTATGACAAGTGAACAGATATTGTCAGCTTCAGGTGAGCCATGGATGATTCACATACTCTAAAAATACAGATAAAACATTACACTCCAAGCCTTTGTGTTCTAAGCCTTTATGCTTTGATAGGTGTTGCATGCAGAAGTAGTCAAGGCCGAAAAGCTTACATCTACACACCCACTTAATGAAATCCATTAGCCTAAGTCTGGAAAGTAATCATGAATGCTAGAAATGAACTAGGCAGACGTCTCTTTTGTGTGGCTCAGAGTCAAGCTCTCCTCATCCTTTCCTTGTTCAATGCTCATGTATTTCATTTGTGCCGGCTTCCATTCAAGTATCTCACTCATCGTAGCTACCTTGTCACTGTAATAATTTTGTTTTGAAAGGAGCTCTTATTGTGTAAAGCCTCGGCCATCCTCAAGTACGGAGATGCAGAAGGGATGTAGCCATCTCCATGGCAACAGAAGCCTAATGGAATCGGTTGCTCACCATACTGCCGTCTTGGCACTCTTCTCTGTCCTGGCACTGCGCTACTTTGGTGAAAATGCTTACAGAACTGTGTTGTGTTGCATAGTTTTTTTCCTAAGCCACTAACACCCGTCTTGTGTTGGTCAGAAACAATAATTGGCTATCGGGTGTCCATAGTCGGACCTGGAGGGCCGGTGTCCAGCCCAGTTTGGTAGCTCCCTTCCTCAAACACAATCATGTGGCAACTAACAGGTGAGTTTATCCAAGTGTGTTTGAGCGAAATCACCAAATTGCGCTGGACAATGGCCAGGCCAGGAGCGGGGCCCCTAGAGAGTTCCTAGATTTCCGAGCCCTCCTCACCAGGATTGGCCGATTTCTCCGACCCAAAGCCAACCTCTGAAGAATTTTCGGAGGGAATGCTGTGAATCGAGGACAGAGGAATGTCTGCTTCCGTGCTGGTCAGCCAAGTGGATTCAGTTTCTTTGGTCCAACTTTCCAAGTAACGAGGCTCCAGAGCATCTGTCCTAGAACCTCCACAGCCCATGGTTCCTCTGAGGATGCTGGCTGTGGCAGTCAGAAGGTCTGCATCGTTTATTTTCTTTTGATACCTGGGTGCTCAAGGAAACTTTTTGCTTTGTCTGGCAGCATCCTCTAAGGTGTAAGCCCTAAATCTTGAAGCCTTTTTGGTCCTGAGTCATGCTGGTGTCTGATGCTCCTGGTTGTAGCTCTCCATTGACCACAGGGGAGGTCAAAGTAAGCTGTGATGCGTTATTTCTGTGGAAGACACAGGAAGTGTTAGATGTACAGTTGATTTACCTGATGTCAACAGTGATATGCAAGTGAATCAAAGCGTTATATGGCATAAGGTCTTATGAGGATGTGGTACTGTTGAAACCCCAAACAATCCTCTCTCATGTCCACAGCGCAGTTCACACCGGCCACGCACAAAGAGAGCGCCTCTGCGGGCTTCCCCACACTGGAGGGCGATCAGAGCTATTGGAAAAGCCAGTTCAGAGCTGCAGTCAGCAGCACGTACATCACGAAGGAGCGACCGTTCAAACCACAGGTCACGCGCCGCAGACTCGTCCTTTCACCGCGCGCTGCTGTACTAACGACAAATGAACCTTCTCATCCATCCTAATGAACGGTTTTCTTTAAAGAACAGGTCAAAAATGGATCTAGTTCTTAAATAATAAGGCTACTTACTGTGAATTCTGCGCTTTTCCACGTGTTTTGATGCCGCGGCGGCGACGAACAGCAGCACTGAGCTTCAGCATGACACTCCCCCTGAGCTTCAGCATGACACTCCCCATTCATATCTCTCTCTCCCTCTC
>JBBIGC010000152.1:8521922-8534111 GCA_037576955.1 Lepidarchus adonis | reverse complement strand
TGCTGGCACCAGTCCACAAAGTCCCTGCTCAGTTCCCTGTACTCCTTGTCGTCCCCATCGGTGATGAGGCCAACTATTGCAACTATTTGTCATATTATGTACATTTTCCTATCGCTGGGTTGTCAATAAATATATAGCTTAATTACATAGGAAATGCTGGTTAACTCTAAAGTAGAGCTAGCAACTAGCCAAGTTTGCACATAAAAACAACATTTAAAAAATAACATTTTAAAACAATTTTACCCATTTCAATGTCAGGATAATGCTTTTATATTTGGAATTTAAGCTCAGTTTAGCTCTGGCTGTTTATTGCATTTTAGGCTGAGAGGGTGCAGTTAATTTCTCCTATACTTTTAAGAGTACAGTACATGTACCTCTGAGCACATCTCATTGAAATGAATAAGCATGAATGCTAATGTTGTATACTTCCTCCATATGTGGTGTAGCTATCGCCCCTGCAAATGAACTACAAACACATAAAGTTATAATAGTGAGTCATGGTGCATTTATAAAGGTTTTCTGTTTTCCATCCAAGTTATGAGTCCCATGTCTGACCATGCTAAATGTAATTTTTTTTGACAGAGTTCCGAGTATAACAACTTGAGCCATAGTGCAGCGAGTAGTAATGAAGATAATTGTCTGGCCTTGCATAATCATTAAAAACTCAACAAATCATTCAAAGATTAATCCAAATTTTAAGTTCTTACTTTGTTGCTAAGACGGAAATCACAGGAACATCACACAACTGTTAAAGAAACTGCTTTCCCAGTTTTGTTCTGCAGCATGAAATAAAGGTCCACAATCAGGGTAGAGTTAGTCCATACCTATTGCCTAGTGGGAAAACACCTTGATGTATGAGTGCGGACATTGTTCTGATATGTGATATATGTGTGTATGCATGCATTCATATCAGCCACATTCAGGCTCTCTCTTTAACAAAGGATAAATGAGTTGCAAACAGGCCTGGGCTCAATTGTGTTCATATTTCTTCTGTTGACACAAATCCATGTGCTCGCATGGCATAATAAATAGTCCAGGCAGATGCTTAATGAGCTGTGGGATAAGCTTTATGAGCTACAGTATGTACAGTGAGTCTCTGCTTTAGCTCCAGCACAAAGAGTCCACTTCCACTTCCACAGTGCCAAGCTTTGTTACTCTAAGGTCATACCCTTGCCATTGATACAGTTTGACTTTATGTCTCCTGCTTCTGATTCATGCACACAACAACAGCTCGCTTTCTATACTAGTCAATGTTCACTCATTCTATATGGTCATTACATTCAGAATGGTAGGATGTAAAGAAATTGTCTTTGGATTGGTAGGGTACAATCATACATTGGTGCAATTTACATTATTGCATTGCTATAGGTTTTAAAGATATATGTTTCTGTGACTTTCAAGTGACTGCTTCTGGCTAAAACTGTTCAACTGAACTGAAGTGGCCTTTTCTCTGAAGGACATTCGCACAATGAGAGCTGCATGAGTTATTAACACTGAGACAGATTCTATCTGATTTATCTCATGTTAATGAAGATGAGTGATGCTGAGCATTGTCAAAGGTCTGTCAAAAAAACTCACAGCTTACGAGTTGACATTTAACATTTTGAAGTGAAATGAAGAAGTGCCCTACGCAGAATTACAGACAGATATCTTAGCAGAAATGTGTCACATCATTTTTCAATACATTTTTACATTTTTTATTTGTAGATCATTATTCTATGTTTGGGACATGTTTTTTTTTAACAGATTCAATGTAGCATAAATATACTGATTATAACTGCATTTATTGTTCCTGTATTATTCAAGACGCTTTTTTATTGTTTTTTTTATTTCTAGAATTTTATTTCCATTTATGCCATTGCAAATTAGTGGAAAGTTTCACTGAACATTGTACTTGTAGAACTATATGTGAGACAAACTTCTTGAACCTTGTATTTTGGCAAAAGCAATGCATGGATTTGCTTGATCCTAATTGACTACCAACAAAAAGTTTTAGAACAATACATTGTTCCAATGTTTGCTGGGAATATAAGCAGTTCTGTTACAGTAAGTAAGTAGCCAGTCTCCAGACCTAAAAAATCTTTGAAGGAGCTGAAACTCTGTGTTGCTCAGATCTAGAGGAGATTTGTGTGGAGGAGTGGAGCCAATATCCCTCTTGCTGTGAATGGAACCTGGTCAAGAACTACAGGAAACATCTGACCCCTGTAATTGCAAACAAAGGCTTCTGTACCAAATTTTAACGCTGATTTTCTCAGGTGTTCAAATACTTATGTGCAGCAGTGCAATAATTTCCTGGATAAAAAAAGGTGGGAATGCACCTACAATGTGAATTTCAGATCCTTCATGATTTCTAAGTGGCAGAACTTGCAAAACCACATGGTGTTCAAATACTTATGTTCCTCACTGTACATCATTTATATGTGGTATATTAATTTACATTTTGAAATAGCTAATCATTTAAATAAAGTACATTCAATAATTTTTTTATTGCAATTCAACATACTTTATTAAATGTTTTTTTTCTAAAGAATGTAAACTTTTTCATTGTCTAATATTAGAAACAAATATTATTTTTATATGTTTTGTGCAGTGATAAAAACTATTACATGTTGAAAAATGTACAAAAAGTACAAACTCAATGCATTAGACAGCATGAAAACACTTCAGATGAGATACCATTGCACTGACTGATTGCAATCCCAGGCACATGCTGTATGCTGATATAGTTCCTACTGAGTCAACAACAGCATCAAGGTGACCACCCTGTCCGCAGTAACGTCGCCTGTGTCTCATATTTACGGCCTTTCCATCAGGACGCTGTCACCTCAATTACCCCGGCCAGGCCAGGACCTCCCAGGCCTGATCCTAGAGTTACCATGTCGATAATTCACAGCTAATTTAACAGTCCCACAGAATCCCTCACAGCCAGTAACTCATCCACCATCTGACAGGATGGAGCTTGAAGCAAGGTGGATGAGTGTATAGAGAGAGGGCCCTGTGTGCCATGTCAGACTCCTCAATGCTAAATCCACCACTCATGGGTGCAGCCATCGACTTCCCATCAGCGAAGACAAACTTGATAATGCCTTCTTTGATCATTTGCCCTCAAATGGGCTGACTCTTGTCTGTTTTGATCGTAACTTTTCCACACTACTTAGATAATACCTCACCACCATTAGTGGCTGCAGAGGCACTGCACAATAGCACAGCCAAATAAGATCATTCTAAAGTATATTATAGCCATTCTGTATGACTGTATTCATGTTATCAGAATTGAACACCATTTTTACACCTGAGTTTCTGGTCTTTTTGCTTATTAAAAAGATCAAATCCTGCACCATTTCTCTGCTAATTCATGAAAGCAGAAGTGATGAGAATAATTCGGGAATAAAATCAAAGAGAGAGAGAATCCCTGAGGTCACATCTTTATATTTAATGCACAAGGCATGTAGTAATATAGCCTAAGGCACCGCAGGAGGACAAGCTGAAATACATATATGAATGACATGCATGTAATTTTTCAGATGGTACCCATGGTATTTTAACATTTAAAAGCTATATTATAATGAGAAAGAAACCATAACTGTAGCCATCACTGCAGGAGTACTTGAACACCTGGGCCTCAGCCTGTGCTACAACAGGTCATATATATACAGTGGAGGAAATCATTATTTAACCTATGGCGGATTTTGTAGGTTTGTCCACCGACAAAAAGAAATGTCTATCATTTTAATTGTAGGTTTATTTTAAAAGAGAGAGATAGAATATCAAAAATAAAATCCAGAAAATCACATTATATAAAATATATAAATTGATTTGGATTTCATTGTGTCAAATAAGTATATGACCCCCTATCAACCATAGACCATTAATAAAGTTTTCTGATTCTGATTCTGATTGTTTTGCTTGGGGATCAAATATTTTTTGCACTTAATGAAATGCAAATCAATTTATATATTTTTTATATAATGTGATTTTCTGGATTTTCTTTTCAAAAGATTGAAAGATCTCTCACTGTTAAAATAAAGCTACCATTAAAATGATAGACTGTTAATTTCTTTGTCAGTGGGCACACTTACAAAATTAGCGAAGAGTCATATAATGACTTTCTCCACTGTATGTATTGCAGCTTTACAAATTCTGGGTCTAAGCCCCTCTAATGAACAAGCCTAGGGTGACCGAGGTGAGGAAAAACTTACTAAGCTGGAGGAAAAAACAAAAAAGAACACACAATGTCACAGATGTGAAGAACCAGTCTTCTGAAACACTACCTGAGTTACAGCCTGATAGAGACTACTGTGCAGTCATGGTCAAAAGTTTTTCGAATGACATAAAAATTGGTTGTGACAAAGTTTGTTGCTACAGTTTTTATTTTGACAATTTGCATATACTCCAGAATGTTACTCCAGAAATGTGAACAGATGAATTGCAAAGTCTTTTTTTGCAATGAAAATGAATCTAATCACACCCCAAAAAATTCCATTGCTTTTCAGCCCTGCTGAGATCATTTCAGTAATTTTCTCATTAACACAGATGAGAATATTGACGAGCACAAGGCTGGAGATCATTCTGTCATGCTGATTGAGATAGAATAGCAGACTGGGTGCTTTAAAAGACGGGTGATGCTTGATATTATTGTTCTTCCTCTGTTAACCATGGTTACCTGTAAGTAAACATGTGCAGTCATCATTGTGTTGCATATAAACGGCTTCACTGGCAAGGATATTCTTGCTAGTAAGATTACACCTAAATCAACCGTTTATCAGATCATCAAAAACAAGGAAAGTGGTTTGATTGTTGTGAAGAAGGCTTTAGGGTGCTCAAGAAAGTAAGAAAGTCCAGCAAGTGTCAGGACCATCTCCTAAATGTTTCAACTGCGGGATCAGGGTGCCACCAGTGCAGAGTTATCTCAGGAATGGCAGTAGACAGGTGTGAGTGAATCTGCACGCACAGTGAGGTAAAGGGTTTTGGAAAATGGCCTTGTGTCAAGAAGGGCAGCAAATAAGCCACTTCTCTCCAAGAAAAACTTCAGGGACAGGCTGATATTCTGCAAAAAGTACAGAGACTGGAGCTGAACACTGGGGGAAAGTCAATTTCTCTGACATTCTGACAAACTCCAAGCATTGATTATGAAAGAAGAGGTTGCCATCAGTCAGGATATGGCCCAGAAGTTGATTGACAGGACGCGATGCAGAGGTCTTGAAAAAGAAGGGCCAACACTGCAAATGTTTACTCTTCACATAAACTTGATTTAATTGTGAATAAAAGCCTTTGAAACCACAGACACAACTGATCTAAAAACACTGAAGCAGCAAACGTTGTGAAAAACAGTATTTGTGCCATTTGGACGCAACTGTACAAAGATAACTCTTTGCTTTCTTTAACAATTATAATTTAATACTACTCTGGGCAACTCATTAGTTTTCACAGCCAGGCTGGCATTAAAAGCATGAGCAAAAATGCAGACATCATACTTGCAGTTATAACATCAATGCAATCAAAAATTCCCAGTTGTTGCAAAATAAGCAATGTATGCTGCATTTGTTACTACAGTTCATGAAAATGCCCTGCAACATTATAATGAACATCAAGCTTCTTTTAGCTTAGTCTTCGTTAGCCATACAAAATATGTGGCAGAAAACTGAGGGATGGATGGATGGATGGATGGATGGCATCCTCATGCACAACAACTAGCTACCATTTTCTAATATATCAGCCTAATCTATCAGGCAGTGCCCAGTAATCCTGCTTTCCTGCCAGTGTTGTGGTGTTTCGGTTTTGCAGAACTGCATGATATCAGCTACTGGAAGCACGGGAGTTGTTAAAGTTTTATTGATACAGATGCCACTATTGATTCTGCTTATTGGCCCGATTCTTCATTGATTTCCTCATTGATTACTGATCAATTTTCTGGTGTTTTCTGTGTGGTTATCCTTTTATAAAGATGGCGAAATAACATTTTTGACAGGCATCTCCAGCTAAACAGCCATGTTGTGTCATCTTACCCGATAACCACACACTGATTTGTTGAACTAATTAGTCAGGTTGTGTGTTCAACAACACTGCTGTTTGTCTCTTCATGCAGGACAACATGCAATTAAATGAAAATGCCTTAAATGGACAACAGCAGCTTCAGAGACAAAGCATGTCTAGGGTTCAGAATGGGTTAAAAAAACCCTTTTTTTTAGCTATTTATTTATTTATTTATTTATTTATCAAATACTTCAACTAAAACTAACTGATGGACTAGTGTTGCATATAGCCTCCTACCCTATCAGTGTATAGTTTTGCTTGACAAAACGTACCTTAGGACAGTTTTTATATAGTATACTGGATGAACCAGTTATTCATTTGGACAGCATTCATTTTCATTTGGGTTTTCTTAATCAATAAAATCTGCTTTGCCTGTCTACTGGCAATCATACTGGGATAATATCATCAATAATGGATGTTCTTCTAAGGTGAGAAGCAGTGGCACGTCTGTGCAGAGTGTGAGAAGCACATTTCTGACATTTTAGCCCATGTTGACGTTAAAGGTGTTTCAACATATTGCAGATGCTTCCACTTGATCGTTTGACAGACATTTCAAAAAGCATTGTTGTCATCTTTCTTCCTGGAATGAAGCCACACTTTGGACACTTTTCTCTATCGCAACTTCTTCCTGTAGTGTAGATGTTGAGTTTGACAAAATGACGGATGTGTTTTTGCAACACAAATTTTTTAGAAAAATATTAATCGATAAATGGATTCAGTATCTTTAGAGGCATCTGATTCCAATACCATTTGGAACATAGGGCAAAAAATGTAGGTTAATGTATAATGTATATACAATCTTATCTTATCTAAGAGATTACAGTGTGGGCAGTTTAAATGTATATCTCATTGCTTGTACACAGAAGGTGGGCAAACCTTTGCAGAGGGATGGAATGATGACTCAACTCCACGTTCCCTTCAGGCAGCTTTTCCTTGAATTGTTCTCCAAATAGATTATGTGTCACAATTTACCTGCATTTCATGTTTATACACTCTTTTCTTCTTCCTGCACAGAAGCACAACTCTTTCTCCTCTTCAGTAAACACGTAAAAGCAAACAGAAGAATAGGCAGGTATCTGTTTTTGAGATTGAAACTTTTATTTGCAAAAAGAATCTGCCTCTCTGTTGCCCTGTGATGGGTGAGCTTCCTGTCCAAGGTGAACCATACCCTGGCTGATAGTCAACTGGGATAGGCTCCATCTTCCCTGCAACTTGAAACTGATAAGCAATGTGGACAATGAATATGCTAAGTAAGTGAGAACGATAATAATTGTCATTATTATAATGATTATTGTTTATGGACAGAATCTTATGGAAATGTGTAAAATGATTGTAAGTATTAAATGTTTTTTATCTATTTCTAATATTGCAGGAGGAAAGTTTTCCTTCTGCCATTAATTTGTGTATATTTGTAATTTTGTATGATATATATAAATACTGAAAAAGAACCAAGCATGTTGATACTGACTGTAAATTGACTTAACTGCATGACCTAATGTATAATTAAATAAGAACTGATGTAGTTCCATTGGAATAATGTAGAAAAATGAGAGAAACTATTGACTTCTAAGGGTTTTATATTCTTCTAAAGGTATAACAGAAAAAAAAACCTCATTCTAACACAAGAAGCATGTAAGATCAGACAGTCACTGCTTGGGGGATTGGAGAGTGAAGTTTCTGAATGTTAAAACATGGGCTAAAATGGAATGCAGGCCATGACATGACCCAGTTTTCTTCACAGTTCTATTCTAATCAACCTGCAAATATAAGTCAGTTTGGTTCTCTCTGTTTCCCTTCTGCATGTTTGACCCAGTCATGGAGAGTACAGTGTGGACAAGGTTGAATAAATGGAGCATCACAAATGAACACTTTGTATGGGCGATGGAATCAAGGGGCACTATGCAGGTATAATAGATGATCAGCTTTTTAAATTAATCATCGCATTCAGGGTCCTGTGAAAAAATGTTGATTAGTTCCAATTTAATGCTTTGGGTAGATCATTTTGTCTGTCAAAGTAAAACACACACGTCAGCAGATTCTTTTTCAATATTTTTGGGAAGTGCTTCCTGCTACATCCTCCAATGATAAATTACCAAGTACGTCACACGTCACTGGGTTGATTAAAAATGCTATTTAAATTCAAACTTATTATTTATGTTGCTTAACTGAATTTATACAGTGTCCTCCTTAATTTTTGGGACAAAGACACATTTTTCTTTAATTCACCTCTCTGTTCCTCAGTGTAAAACTGTTAAATGAAACAATTCAGTTGTGATTAAAGTGCACATTCCAGCCTTTAAAGTTATTTGCATACATTTTAGTTTCAATTGTAGAAATTACATCACTTTTAATACCTGCCATCCTCATTTCAGGGCACCATATTGTTTGTGACAAGTAGGTTTAGTACTTTGTTGCATATCCCGTGGATGTAATGGCTGCTTGAAGGTGCTGAGTATCTTCTCTGGCAATTCTCTTGCCAAGGCTCTACTGCAGCCACCAAATGAATCTTTTAGCTTCGAGAAACTCCCATTTTGCCTTACCAGTATGTTTGGGATCGTTATCCTTTTGCAGGATGAAGCACAACCCAACGAGTTTGGAGGCATTTATTGGAACTTGAGCAGATAAGATGTTTCTATACACTCAAAATTCATTGTGCAACTGCAATCAGCAGTTACGTAAATGCAGAGGTCACATTTCATTGTGGTGCACTGTGTGTGATGGTGTGTTCACTTTCACTAAACAATACTAGCATTAAATCAGCATTTGAATATTCTGATTGAATTTTACTGATATAAACTTTTTTGGGGCAGTGGTGGCCGTGTGGTTAGGACATTGGCCCTTGGATCCAAAGGTTGCAGGTTCAAGGGCACCACTGAGGAACCCTTGAGCAAGGTACCGTCCTCACTTCACTGCTGCTCAGACACCTCTGCTGACTGCAGCCCACTGTTCCACTTGTACACGTGTGATGGGTTAAATGCAGAGAATAAATTTCCCACTTGTGGGACTATAAGGGATAATAAAAAAAAAGGAAAAAAATATATAGATATTTATATATATATAAATATTTGTATATATACAGGATTAAATCCAAGTACATTTTATTGAATTAAATGCACTGAAAAGTTTTCATTTTACTCCATTAGCAAATTAATTTAATGATGAGGTAAGGACATTTGTATATGCTGATTGTATTTTACTGAAAAAAACTTTTTTTAAAAGGCAGTTATAATATATAAATTATGTGCATTTCCTTCTACATATCATTCCAACAAGAAGAACAAAATTTCACTGTTCAATAACGAAACCGCTGAAACAAGTGAAAATCGCAATTTATATCTACAATAAAAAAAAGTTTTATAGAATAGCTTAAGGATATGTTTCCAAGCCGACGACAGAAGAACTTATATAAGCTGCTCTGGATAAAGTGTTTAAATGCTTTAATGTAAATGTAAGTAGTGAGTGCTGATGGGCACTATTCCTTTTTATTAGAAATGTTTCTTTACTGATCTACCCTGGTCTAGTTGAAGCAATGATATCTGTAACCTAAATGGTAATTGTTTCCTGTGAAGTTTTCCTTCCTGAAGAAATCAATTTCTTTTTCTGATGAGGATTCTTATAAAAGCCGTTCTTTCTTCTCATCAGCGAGGCGTTGTTTTAGAATGGCTGAGGCGGTGGATTAGCTGTTCCTCCTTCCTCCTCTCACTATGTGCTTTGTTTGAACCAGCTAACTCCCTCATCCCCTGTTGGACTTTTCTACTGTGTCATCCCTGACACTGATTCAATACAGCAGGCTTTTTTATGGAGCCCCTGTCAGTAAGTCTTCGATCTGCTGCTCTATGTGTTACTCAAATTACCTATTGATTGATTCTAAAAGATGGCTTGGAGATGTTCATTACTTGGAATTTTATCTGCTCCATATAGATGCCACACTGTTCTGCAGGAGATCCACATGATAATGCCTTGCGTAAAAAGATCTGCAGTCTAGACATTATGCTAAATTATATAATTTCATCACCAACATGACCACAATATGTTAATCCACTGTTTTTGAGAAAAACTTATATTTTATATTAGAAAGTTAAAATCTTGCAACTTTTACCATGAGACGTGGAAGCATTAATGCTGACAATACTGAAATGTGGTATTAATATAAAGTAATAACATATTCATCTCATTACTCAACTCATACACTGATTTATTTGACCAGCCATGATCGCTTTGCCCTGTTAAGCTCTAACAGAGTTACGCAACTGTGAATACACATTGAATTACAAGTTCATTTTAATAAACTCTCTGCATTGACACTCATAACCATCTCAGTCTGGTATCTTACAAGCAGGAATGATAAGTTTTATTATGTAGAATATACATGTGAAACAATAAATACATTCCCTAAAAGAAAGGAATTTTTCACCTTGTTTAATCAAGAAAACCGTTCACACTCTGAAACTATTCCTATAGCTAAAACCACAAGAGAAAGTTGCTTTTGAATCAAGAATATATTTTTTATATAATTTTTTTATAAAATAATTATTTTTATATATAATGTGTTGTGCTGCCTGTTTCACCAAAGTGGGGTTCAAATCTAAGCTTTGATTATACTATTCCATAACCCTTTATGTGTTTTATTTTGACCCATTCATTGGCTTTGGATTTGCTCTTTGATTCGATGCAGAATTCATAGTTCAGTCATAGGCTGGAATATGCCCAGTCTCAGGCTGGAATCTGCCCAGTCTCAGGCTGGAATCTGCCCAGTCTCAGGCAGGACTCTCCTGGCACATGTTGCCTTTATATTCATTGCCAAACTGTAGTCTTGCTGTATTTTGAAGGATTTGAAGAAAGTAAAATAATAAGTGTTGCTAATTTTATACTGAAGAATTTACATGTAGACGGATGATTGACATTGCTGTATTGCAGTACCCCCACCATCTAGTCATTCGTACGAAAATTAAAAACTCATCTTTTCACAGCCCGTAATAAACTTTTGTTTCTTTTATTTCTGTTAAATTGAGATTTTTTCAGCTTGTATTATACACTAGCATGTAATGTAATGTAAAAAAGTTTAAGAGAACATAATTACCGATCTTTCTTTGCTTTGTGTTGTTTTTCGAACTGTTCATTGCTACAGTAAACAGTACAACTAATCATTTGGGGATGTTGTCTTTTTGTACTGAATTATACTTTTAGCAAATGTGTTTACATGTTATTAAATAGGCCGCCCCATTTAAACAACCATACCCAATACCAAAATCAACGTATACGCCACAGCTTGTTGTTGGGTAGTTGTTGGTACTGTATCAAAGAGGGTGAATTGTTTGCTTGTTCAAATATAATTTTAAAATACTATTTCTATAGCAAATATCTACTTTTTCACATGCTTGTAGATTTAGGTCTTATAGTGAAAGTGTTTATCTTCATTTTGAACGCACTCAATCACCACAAAGTGCACCACAATGAAACGTGAGTTCTGCATTTAACCCATCATACGTCAACAGCTGTCAACAGCACCCAGGGAGCAGCGCCTGATTCCAGGGGTCAGATCCTAACCACTGTGCCTCTACCAAGTACATGTGTTATTTTAATTCTTTAGCCAATTTCCACAATTTCCTACCTAACATTTAAATACTACCTGCATTATTCCTGTCCAAGTGAAGGATGCGCTCATTAATTCTGTTTTCCTTTCATTACTTGAATTTCTCCAAAAATCGATCCGTTATGTTACCCTAATGTATTGGATCGATAATAATTTTGTATAAAACATATTACATCTACACCATATTGTCATTCAGTTTACCTACAGTTTATGTACAGCAATAACTAAGTATTTTATGTCTAAATCATTTATGGTGTTCTTACAGCAAATGTACTATAAGTATTTAGGGACAGTAAATGAACGTCCTAACACATCATTTTACCATCTGTCAAATCAATCAATTTTGAAGGACAGAGGCTCTGTCTGGAACATGTTTGCAGAGGAGACAGAAGAGTCAATCAAAACAAACTTCATGCGATCAACGTTTAACAGAATGAAAGCTTTCACAGCTGTGGATGACTGACTGGATGCACCAGTGGTTTGCAATGGTTAAAGCGTATGTTGCTCCTCAAAAGTGACTCTGCAGAATTATCCTCACCAGATGGTAATTCCCACCTCCCTCT
>JBBIGC010000152.1:8493585-8508037 GCA_037576955.1 Lepidarchus adonis | reverse complement strand
GTGTGTGTGTGTGTGTGTGTGTGTGTGTGTGTGTGTGTGTGTGTGTGTGTGTGTGTGTGTGTGTGCGTGTGTGTGCATGTGTGTGTGTGTGAGTGTGAGTGTGCGTGCGTGTGCACTCTTGCAGAGATCAAAATTAGGGTCAAACCTCAGAGTACACAGCAGCTGATTGGGGACTTTGTCATTACAATTTGGGGCAAACACTCAGGCCCTTCAGTGTTTAAGATATATAGCAATAATTGAAAGATTAAAACAGTATGTAGATTTAAAACCTTGACAGTCTCCAAAAATGACCAAATTCGGATTTGTGTGCCCAAAAGTGTGTGCACCCACCCATTAGTAAAGTACGTGCAGGACAGCGTCCCCACTGGCAGTCGATGTAATTACACCTCAGACTTGTTGAGGTCAGTTGATTTCTTATTGTATCATGATGTCATGAAAATGTCACTAGAACAGAATAAGTAATAACAAGTACATATAACACAACAACAATAACAATAACACTACTTTGATCAATCAAACCCCAAGGGCTCAAGGGTACAGTGCTGTGAGAATGAAACACAATGTAAAGAACTGCTGGTGTATTTTCTAATGGTGCAAATGAACAGTAATTATATATAATCTACAGTCTTTTATATCCACTTTGTTGCATTTATTTATTTGACATAATTTAACACATTATCAACCCTTTACACGGCGTGAAATGTTTTAAGTCAGTATTCATGTTAATGGGTGAGTAAAAAAAGACCAAAACATTATGTTTCACAATAGATTAATACATGTTGCTTTGTTAATATTCAAAATTGCTTTAACCTTTTTTGAGACTGTGTGTGTGTATGACTGTGTGTATATATGTGTTACCACTGAAATTCTTAATTTAAAGGTGCATAGGGATAGGTTTATATCTGTACCAACAAGCTTGATTTAGTTCCTGTCTTGCTTCCTTTTCACAATTTTCTAAAAGAATTCTCTAATCCCATTTGATTGCAGTCGACAGATCTTAAGAAGCTTCTGCACAGGTTAATAACACTGTTCTTTCCCTTTGGCAAGGTTACAGCTGCCACGCTGTCTGTTTATTAAATTAGATTCAGAGCGAATCACTTGAAAAGGCAACTGGGAATATGGATGTTTCTGCCTGTGTCATGTTCTACAGTGATGGATGCTAACACATTATACGCTGTCCATATCAGGGCTAAGATTGCCTAGACAGTGAATGAAAAGACAGCATAGATCTCTGAACTGACAGAAAAGATGAATGGTATTCTTAACATAAGTACAGGAAAAAACAGAGTGATGCCATGCTAACCATGCTAATATGTAGCTCTACAAATTAAATATCTATATCTTTCAGACACTTTATGGCTTGGGCTTCTGCTCATGAGCAGGATGACTAACAGAAAACTCACCATACACTTACCACAGACATTTTATAACAGCCCATTCATAATAACATTCGTTCATTTATTTGTAAGTAAGTAAGACATTAAACCAGGTCTGTTAACCAATATGTGATATTGCTGTACAGAAATCAGACATTGTTCATTGTTTCATTTTTCTCATGAAAAACTCATGCATCACCGTACAATGTCAAACAATTTGACTAATCAGGATAATCCTGACAGGTAATAAGTCTAGTTTGTTCACAAGGTTAACAATAAATATGAATTTGACCAATTATGACATGTATAAATGTAAAAATATTTCAGAATTTGTCTGAAAATAAGCATGGCATGCTTCATTACACTACTTACACTACACTACAAGAGTGAATGAATCAATCACCAGCAATAAAAAACCTTTACGTAGTACTTAAAGACCCTGTCATACATTTAACAGAAAAGTAGAGCATGGGAGTGAATACAGTATATGACTGGAACTACATTAATCTGGCTATTGTGGGAAATGAAACACAGGATAATGCATTAGTTTACAGGTGCCTTAATTATTCCCCCAAATAACTTCCACTGAAATAAAGGTCACTCATATCTCAACGCCAGTGGTTTAACTTTCAATCAAGTGTAATAGGAAATCATTACAGCGTCTTTCTGATGTTAGCCTTTTTACAAGTAATTATCTCAGTAGTGCTTTATCAAAAGAGGCAGTGACACAATAAACCATAAAAAGGGAGTTTGGTCAAGCAAACGCTATGGTGTATTCACTGGGCTTGAGAAGTTCAATATTAAACCATCCAGCCAGATTCTTGCAAGAACCTTATATCTTTATGAATTCAAAAGGTTTAGATTCACAGCTCAGCTTAAGTGAACATATAGAGACTTCCTATAACTACATCATCCAACAAACATCAATGTTAAAAATGGTTTACAACACATGGTAAATGAATATTGTTGTATGCAAACCTTTTCTTAATCTTTTACAATAACAAAGTAACTAAAACAGGAATGTTAGACGTTATCTGGGTGAACTCAAGCTAACACCTTACCTCAAGTGAAAGGCTTGATAGCAGCAAAAATAAATAAATAAATAAATGAACTCCAGGGCAGAGGGCTGATGCATGTCATGCCATCTCCTAACTCAATGACTGCAATACATCCTGAGATGAAACATGTGTTAATCAATACTGCTCTGTCCTGCATCTATTTAAAACTTCTAATTAGCTCAGATGGAAAGCACAGCTGTCTCCAAACCTGGATCGCTGGCAGGGGGCAGAGAATAAACCAGCACCTACAAGCCCAGTGGCCTGAAACAGGTAGAAAGCTCCTATTGTGGTCATACACTTCGAAATGGAGCAATGCCACCAAAGAACAACTTTGGTTCCCTAAAGAACCCTTCTGTGAATGCTTCTTCAGAGAACTGTTTCGCAAATGAGGGAAGTGTGAGATACCTTTTCGATGGACTTCCATGTAATGTATAGGTTCCAAAGTTTTGAATCAAGAATCTCATTTAAAATGGTCAGTCGAACTGGACGTCGAAGAACAAGGCCATAATTTCTCATATGAGCAGAAAAATTGCGATTAAATCAAATGAACTTCAAAATATTTTTGCTTAAGAATGATTATTCAGTCATTTCTATGAATTAATGTATGTTATGTAGTTGGGGGAGTGATGAATTTAAGTGTGGGTCTAAATGCGGGTTGGCCTCTGTACGATCATTCAGAAAGTTGAGGCATGAAAATTATATGAGTCGCTATAAATAGAATGAGGGGTGTAAAAGGCATGTCGTTTATGACATACAACCTGGGTCTGATAAACAGCCTCGCTTGCTCATCTTATTTTCTTTTTTCCTAAATCAAAGAATTTACGACACGCAGGTCTATGGTGATTTATAGCCATTTCCTCCTGCCCTTATGCCTTCAGCAGATGATGGTATGCCTACACTGGCAGCTCATTCCACCAAACTCGTACAGACGGCCACATGCAATAAATACTTCCAGCGGGGAACTGACAGTCAGGCTTATTTTCTGAATATCAATTGCTGACTGGCTTTTTAATGTCAGTAATGAAGACAGAAAGCCACTGGTCTGGGTTAAGATTTGGAGGCCAGTAAAGTCAGCCAGGTCAGTCTCAGATTTGAATCTTCAGGGACAAAAACACTCCATTTACTACAGTAAATAAAACCTTGGACAGCCACCAAGTAAGTAATACTGGTGCCAACTGCTGAGATAGATGCTGAATTGGAATGCTGTCTTGTGCTTTTCTTCCAAACACTTTCAAAGTGTAAATGAGGAGAAATTACCAGGACACAAAAGCTGGAACAAAGGGTCGCGTATGACCCACTTTGTCATAATCAAGCCCCTACTGTGTGTAAGGAGCGACTCAGGGTCACCTTGGATGGGTAAGCAGTGCCTTGATTGTAGATATTGATGGAAATGTTGCAGTCAGGATTTTTGCCGACCAACATCAATATATAATATGTAAAGTATTGGGTAAAAAATGTCAGAAAAGTGATGTTCTAGATTTATTGCAAGCTTTTTTAAATGTGTCTATTTTAACACGAATCCTGCAATTGTAGCTGGTAGTGGAGGCCTTTGAATATACAGACAAAAAGATGGCCTCTCTGACATGGGTGCCTCTTAAATTGGCTATCGAGCATAAAGACACTAGTCCACCGAAACCCTCATTAGTGAGAGAGCATCCTAAAATAGGCAGTTGATCTGACAGAGACGCTGTACCACAAAAAGACATGCCACAATCTAAAATGTACATTTAACTGACTAAAGGGTATAAAGGGTTTATTACATCAGCCACAAGACTAAAACCATCAACACGTGAAGTGAATAGCATTGATAATCTCATATCTATTTGTACATTGTAAAGTTATTGTTTACATTTCTTATAGTTTATTTCTTTTTATTTTATGAATAGTTATTTCTCTTAATTTTATGTTTTAATTTTTATTAATTTAATTAATTGCATAATCAAATTCTTGTGTCGTAATAGGTGAAAAAGCACTTAAAGAACTTAACATCAGCTGAAGTTGAAGCACTTATGACAAAGAAGAATGTCCTGGACTCTTTTGGCACTCGTATATATGAATAGAACATGTTGATTATGCTGTAGCACTTACTGTCTGTTTAGACTTAATCATAAGCACTTGATAGCGTAGAATGTGTTTTTCTTTCAGATAGCAATGTTGTAGCACCTGCACTGTTTTCTATGACTAAGAAGAAATTGTTGAACTCTTCATAACTCTCACATTAGTGTTTTCATGTCTGAATTTATGCTCGATTGTTCCTGAACCTGGAAGTCGCTTTGGACAAAAGTCTTGAATTCTTGAATTCTTGAATCCGATGTGTTGGAGGTCAAGAAAATAGACAAGCATAAAGAATACACAATGTGCTAATGTACCACAATAGGTCAAATAGGTAAAATCATGAGGTGTTACTTTGACATTTTCCATACCACCTAAATATTGTTGCAAACTAACCCCTTTATGGCAAAGGTATTTCCTAATGACAGTGACCTGACCCACACAAAAATAGTTTAGGAATAGATTGAGAAACATAACCATGAAAAGGTGTTGGCTTGGCCTTAACATTCCCCAGAACTCAATCTGATCAAGTATATTTGGGATAAGTTGGAAAAACTAGTCTGATCCATGTCCATGACGGTCATACCACCCAATTTTCATGACTTCTACTGCTAAATTTGTGTATTTAGAATAGGTATTTGTGTATTCAGTATAAATATATTTGTGTATTGTGTGTGGGTATTTGGGTATTCAGTATAGCTATTTGTGTATTAAGTATAAGTATTTGTGTATTTAGTATAGGTATCTGTGTATTTAGTATAGGTATTTGTGTATTTAGTATAGGTATCTGTGTATTTAGTATAGGTATTTGTGTATGTAGTATAGGTTTTTGTTTATTATGTATAGGTATCTGTGTATTTAGTATAAGTATTTCTGTATTTGGTATAGGTATTTGTGTATTCAGTATAGGTATCAGGTTTTAGTGTTTTAAGGGTTTTAACAGGTCAGAGCTGTTTTGGCCACATTAGAGAGAACTACACAATATTATGTTGATTAAGTGTTATGGCTTGTTGGTATATAAATGTACTGTATACCTTAATTCCCAAAAAACTTAGTTAGTGAGAAGCCATGAAGTAAATACACAAATTAGTAAAAACAATATGTAGCAGTTAAAGTTTCAGTCAGCTCATAAATAAATGTTGCCCAGCTGCACTATGAAATTAACTGGGTTAAAAATAAAAAAAGTTCACAAACTTCTTTCTGAAAACTGTCAGCAAAACTGTCTTGCTTAATCTACATCCTCACATTTTGTGACATGCAAATTGAGTACAGTATTTATGAAGAAAATAATTGAAAAGTTAATGAGATTTTGACCTCTGCTTCCAACTAAAACATTTCAGTTCATGATTGGTGTAGTAGAGAAAGCTGTGGCAGCAAAATAGTCCATGAGATACGACATAGACAGAGCACTATTATCTTATTTATAATTAAATTGAATCTGTTTTTCGATTATTATTTCCATCACTTCAGCATAGCCAGTTCTCTCAGCTAATGACAAACTTGCATTTCTTTATTTATTTAGCTTGAGGCTAGGATTGAATGGTTCTTTTATACATTTTATTTTTTTATTTATTTGTGTTTTCCCAACCTGCATGCATTTGCCTAATGTTCTGATTTTGTCATGAACTCTGGGTTACTCATCATGTCCTCAGGTTTAACATGTACTCTTACTTTGCACTTATTATTATTTTTGTTTTGCTCTCAAGAAAGTTGGTCACAAAAATGAATTTCTGTTCATTGTTTGCTTTATAATCTATATGTCACTACCATAGACTTATTTTATATGAATGGATGAGTGGATATTATATACAGGTTGCTGTGATAGCAGCTTTCAGGTCATCTACATTGTTGGGCCTGGTGTCTCTCATCTTCCTCTTGACAATACTCAAGAGGTCAGGTTCAGGTCAGGGCAGTTTGCTGTCAATCAAGCACAGTAACACCCTGGTCGTTGAACCAGCTTTTGGTACTTTTGGCAGCGTGGGCAGGTGCCAAGTCCTGCTGGAATATGAAATCAGCATGTCCATAAAGCTTGTAAGCAGAAGGAGGCATTAAGTGCTCCAAGATTTCCTGCTATATGTGTTGATTGTGGACTTCAGAAAGCACAGCAACCAACACCAGCAGATGACATGACCCCCAAATCATGACTGACTGTGGAAACGTTACTCTGGACATCAAGCAATGTGGATTTTGGGCCTCTCCACTCTTCCTCCAGACTCTGGGACCTTGATTTCCAAACGATATGCAAAATTTACATTAATCTGAAAAGAGGACTTTGGACATTGAGCAACAGGTAAGACGCTTCTGATGTTGTCTCTGGTTCAGAAGTAGCTTGGCACGAGGAATGCGACATTTGTAGCCCATGTCTAAGATGTCTGTGGGTAGTGACTCCAGCCTTAGTTCACTCCTTGTGAAGCTCCCCCAAATTCTTGAATTGATCTTTGCTTTTTCCTTCCACTCAATATTCTATGAATATGCTTGGAAACAGCACTCTGTGAACAACTAGCAATGACCTTTTGTGGCTTACCCTCCCTCTGGACATTAGTCAAGTCAGCAGTCCTCCCCATGATTGGGTAGCCTCCTGACCCAGACTGAGACCGATAGTCTTAGGAAACCTTTGAAAGGTTTCCAAAAATTAATTTCTGTTCATTGTTTGCTTCATCATCTATATTTCACTATCATAGACTTATTTTATATGAAGGGATGAGGTACTGAGTGGATATTATATACAGGTTGCTTTGATAGCAGCCTTTAGGTCATCTGCATTGTTGGGCCTGGTGTCTATCATCTTCAGGTTCAGTCTTAGGAAACCTTTGCTGGTGTTTTGAGTTAATTAGCTGATTAGGTTGAGACATCATGACTTTCCAAGATTGAAACTTTTCACAATATTCTAATTTTCAGAGATAGGAAATTTTGGGTTTTATTAACTGTAAGCCATAATCATCTAAATTCCAAGAAACAAAAGGCTTATATTTCACTTTCTGAAAGTAATGTAAAAAAATATTAAACTTTTTCATGATATTAATTTTTTTAGATGTACCTGTATAAATCAGCCCTAACATGTCTGTAGCAAGTGGGGAATGATGATTTTATAATGATGACAAGCAATAGAAATAATAGTAAAAAAAAAAAAAAAAGAAGTAAAAAACAGAAAACTAGGCCACAATTACAATTAGAGAAGATAGCTATAAATTCTGGAGCAATGCATTAACTGGAACCAAAGAAAAGACTTCGCCAGCACCCTGCACACTCACGCAGACGACCAGTTAAAAGAACATGGTGTGGGGCATCTGGCTGATGCACTGAAAGAGCCTCATAATGAGACCAGCTAATGCCGCTCATTTGCCTAGTAACTACATATAAATGCCACTCATGGGGCAGTCAAGTAAACAACTTCTCTCCAAATATTTGTTCTACCAGGAGGTCTAACTGCTGTTTCTTTTTTATTCTCGATTTCTCCTCCCAACTGGCGCCCAGTTCAACCACTATCCCTGCCACACACTTTCTGGCTTTCTACTGTGCTCACCAGCGTGAATGGATTTTCCCTGTAGATTGCTTACAATTGTTGTTCATGTGCTCGTACAAAGCCAAGACTGTTGTTCCTTTCTAAAGAAGCAAAACCCCACAAAAACTCTTGAAAATGGTGGCAGTGAAGACTGTGAACTAAAAAAACCTTTACCCAGACCTTCTACTATGGTTTGGTCTTCCACTCTACCATACTTTCTGTGTTCTCATGCAAATTAATGGGAAAAGTCCCAAGTACTCATAATTTGTTCCTCTAGTGTTCTTTTTAAAAACAGGCTGTTTGAATTCACTTTTCAGAGGCTGGGTCATTGATGTTTACCATATTCAAACAGAATCTCAGCCATGACATTTACTGCTTGTTAACATGCATGATATGGTTTGTAAAGCATAATATCTTTAGGACATGTTAACAAGGTGAAGAACTAATTTTTTTGCTGGAGGGGACAATACAGATCAAAGAATTTGAGACTACAGATTCACAAAGGTATTAGGTCTCCACTGCTGAACTTTACTCTGCCCTCTCAGGATTTCAGTGGGATTTTGTTTAATGTTGTGAAGGAAAAACAATCCTTTAGTCTTTCTGAAAGCCTTAGATATGTCACTGCACCGTCACTGTGAACAGGAGTGAAAGACTAACCAATGGATTATCATTCACCAGTTCGTTTCTCTTATTTACCTGTATGAGGGTATGGTGATTTTTCTGGTTTGTGTTTCTCAGTGTCCTTCTCTAGTATCTGCTTTAAATTATTAAATTGTCTGAATAAGAAAACAGTTACTTGAACCTGGATTATGCCTTCAAATATATATAGATGTGAAATAAAAAAGGGAAAAACATACTATTGAAATTGAGGATTTTTTTCAAAATGCTTGAAGAAGCAAATGCTTCACCCACTTTGATAAAGTTCCTATAGATAAAGGAGATATACTTGAGCAAAATCACAATAAAAATAATTTCAATCAAGTATTCAACAAATATCTTCTTTGTCTACGAGGCTCAAACACTGAACTGGCTGAAGATTTTCACAATTCCTCCATGGCCCAGTTCCTTTAGCTGAGTTGAATAAAATCCTTTTCTTCTTTTTGAGTCATTCCTTGGTAGATGTTCGAGAATGTTTGGGACCATTATCCTATTGAAAGGTGATCCTCCATTTCAGCTTCAACTTTTAGACAGATGGCCTCACATTATCTTCATTTACACCTGTCTGTCTTGTCTTTGTCTTGTTACAATAATCTAATAACTTGCACACACCATTTGCACAAAACACTCATCACTTTAAAATGATGAGTCTCATGTCCCTTGTTGTTCCTTTGTTTAGTGAACAGACTTTTACAGATTTATATGTATTGTTTTTATATATCTATTGCTTATGTAGTTTAATTTACACATATTGACATGTATTTAAGTGTATTATATCTTCTAACTTCTAACAACAGCCCATCTCTTATTGACGCCCATTTCCAATAACGCTGAGTTTGAAGAGATGTTGCGACAAATAGACGCCAATCTCCAATAGTAACGCCATACCTCCCCCCCCCCCCCCCCAAACCTCTGTGTTTTAACAGAATTTATTCCCTAAAAGGTACAAAGCTGCTTAAAACAAACCTCTGATTTCTGAAGACATTATACGAGTATAACACACATAATTACTAATTTCTGTCTTGATATCTGAGGGTTATTGACGGATATTAAGCAGTTCTGATTAAACTTATCACTGCATTTGGTGCTAAACCACTCCCACATTAACAGCCAATCACAGACAATTATCACCACCAAACAGACAGAGGGATGAGTATCAGTTTTGTGTGTCATTTGTTGGAGTACAATTGCCTTTATATGTAGGCACTGTAAAACAAAAAGAAAATCAACTGTTTCCATGGGATGTTCTTATTTTTCATATGACTATAATACCAGAGGGGTGGATATTAGTTTTTGTTCATTTTGCAGTTATCAGTAGACATATTTAATGACGTCCTGAACTTTTGGAGGATGTAATCATGCTGTAGGTAACACATAAAACATAAAACACATAAAAGAAATGATTTGCAAAGCTACAATGTCTAAATTGGTAAGTGGCAAATAATTATCCGCTTTACCTGGTTTAATATATTGTCACGTCTGTATCCTCTCGCCACTTTCCTATCAGAGGAGTTCATCATTTCATAAGCCTGTAACCTCAGTTCCTGACAGCATTATTTTTGTGCCTCCTGTGTGCCTTTAAGGCAGGGGTGATTCTTTATTCTGCCACCCTGCTACATCACCAGAATTTGTACTTAATTAGTGCCTAATAGAGCCATTTTTCACATTAGGGCACGAAGCATTCCCCAGATAGTGTTTGATTAATCAAATACAAAGGAGCAACTGTGTCTTTAGAGTAAACTAGAGTCTGACGTCTACTTTTCTCCTCAAGTAAATAAAGTGCAAAACTGTCTACTATTTAAATGTAGCTGTTTGCGATGACAGGCTTCATTAGAAGAAAATTGGTTGTTTATTGGCAATATAGCTGAGGTGGACATTATAAAGGCATTTCCACTATATTGAAATAGAGACCATTACTTTAAGTGAATAGCTGATTCACAAAGGCCTCCACTTAAGGACTGTCAGGGCCAGTGAAGAGAATGACTGTGAATCAGGGCTTAAGTTAGCGTAACGTTGAGCGCTCAAGGCCACTCTCTCATGCCATTCTTCAGCCTCTTAAAATGACACACAAATTTACAGTGTCCTCATGCAGATTTATGCCTTTGGTGACATGCTCGTTATATTTCATTATGATTTTCTAGTTTCCAGGACAGAAATGGAGATGGATTCCTCATGAAAACCATGTATGTACCTGTACTTTAATGATTAAAAATGAAAAGGGATCTTTGGAATTATGGAAGTGTCCTTGAAAGAGTGATGAGCACTTCTTACACTTGTTCAGGACATGACACTGGGGCAGGAACCCTTTCTTATTGAAGAAGACACACATAGTTAAACAAGAGTTTTATAATGTATGTGAAGACATAAGCAGGAAATGTTCTAATGAAAAGACATATGTCATACTGAATTCTAGAGGATGGGTTAAAGGAACTGTGTAAATGCCTCATTTTGCCAATAGAACTTTAAAAGTAAGACGTACGACTGATTTTAGCACCAACACCAAAGCATCTGCAAAGTGCCACAAGCTGTAAGTAAAACAGCAGATGAATTTTGTTAAACCTCATCTCATCTTAAGGAAGGGAAGGGAAGATTTCAGAGAAGACTAATACTTTCTGGGAACTAAAAATACACGGGTCAGATACAACTGTATCAAGGCAAATTATTATATTATATTATTAAGGGCTAAATTATTGAACTGACCAATAAAACGTTAGGGTAATTCCACAGTTTTACGTTTTAGAGCACCTAGTTTTCCAGTGTTTTCTGGTAATTTAACAGTTCAGTTACAATGAATACCTTAAATTTAGGTCACCAAAAAGTGAAAAATGTAGATTTCATAGACAACAGGAATAGCATTAAGCATTATGAAATGGGTTGACTTACAGCTTTCCCGCAGCAATGGAAGTAAATTACATATTGAAGGTTAATGCAAACAGTTCTCGCACATGCACCAACATTTGCTGATGACATCCAAACTCCTCTGTCTGCACAAAGGCAGAGCTGGAACACATTGTCCCTACACCCTCTGATGCCTCATTAGCACAACACTGTAGTGAAGAATGTATATCACTATCAGGGAGGTGAGGAAAAGGCAAGAAACAAAAACAGACACCAAGATCATAAGTAAAAAATATTAGGGAAAAGGAATTTGGCAGAAGAATCAGTTAATGGAAAGCAGAATTAAATTCCATACAACTCGTTTGGGATGACACGAACAGAAAGGATGTAAAATCAAAGAAAATAAACGTAAAAAATAAACAGGAAGTAAACTTTATGTACTTCCTGTGCTTTAGGAAAGCTGTACTGTAAGTTACCCTTGTCATTCTGAAAATACCACTTTTTTATGAACTTTACATGATCATGTTTTTTTTCTAGGGGTGCTTTAAACTTATCTTTAGCAGTGTAGCTAAGTGGTCTCTCCCATTGATTAGGTCTTTAAGCACAGGACTGAATTCTGACCATGTCAGATTATCCATCCGCAAGATTTGACAGTGGAATCAACCAGTCATGTTTTGATTTCCAATAGATGATTTTGTAAAGGGAAATTGTCTCTCTAAGCATTCTGGGATTCATTTATGCCATTGGCTGGGATACGAGCAGCAGCCCAGGTTTCACATGGTAATCAGCAAACCAAAGAAAACACTCTAAAATGCAAGTCATTTTGCTAGTCTTATTTGTATATTTATGTACTTATTCGTCTATTTATTTCAACCTGAAAGCAGAGCCTTTACCATTGTGTTAACAATGACAAGATGATGGAGTAGGATAGACAAGCACACCTTGAGCTGTCCACGGCAAATGGAATCTGCACTGTTTCTGAGGCTTCTGGCTCTCAGCTGCCATTAATCTCAATCCTTTACCTCAACCAATAAGGCTGTTCACAGAGAGACTTGTCGTTCTTCCTCAAACTGCATTTGTACAGAGTGTGACAGAAATTCAAAGCTGTTGCTTTAATTGCCTTAATGAGCAGCCTCTTGAAAAACTGAATTCATTACATTTATGATGTGGTCAGGATCACCGTTCCATGGAAGTTTTGTCAGCAGGGGGTAATTATCACTCAATAAACTACCATATTTATGAATTTGCATAAGTGATGCTGCTCGTGCACAGCTGAGCCTAAGTGCCTGCCTCTCTCTTCACCAACTTCCGTTGATAAAAAGATGGGTGATCTTTGCTGTTCATTGGTTTTAAACAAACATAATATATGAACACAGATTCAAACAACAGAGGCTAATAATATTTTTTGTCTACATTCTGCCATTTATTCTTCCTGAGGGAATATCTTAGGAACTGTGCGGCCCGGGGTCCACTTATAGTAATAGAAGACAAATTTCAGATTTATCCTAGCTGGTCTTAAGTGAAGTTCTTCTTGCACAGAATGATACAATACCAAACAATTCATTGTAAGTCACCTTGTCAAAGGGCTTAGAGAATCAATACAAGCAAAGTGGAGTTTCTGCAGTGCTTAATTGAACAAATTTTCCCTGAACATATAGTTTGGCTCTTGTTCTCAGTAGGCTTATTTTGATATCCCGTGGTTTGGCAACAAAAGGCGTCTTCTGAATAGTCAGTGAAGCCACAATTATTGGTAATCTGAAAACAAACAAGCCCAGACAACAACAGATCAAGATGAAATGCTCTGCACACCAATGTATGCTATTTAACAGCATGGTGAGAATGAACCAGAACCTAAACCTGACAAAAATATGCCAGTTCCAACAAATGGCTTTATGCCTGAATACTGGTACAAAGAGTGAGGTAAATTTCTAGTTTTCCTGACTGAGAGGGCACTTTGCACTGTTTGCCAACATAAATGCTGGGCCAGCAATCAGCTTAATGGAGCTTGAGCGTATCCAAGGCACAGCGCCTGCTCCCTGAGCCATTAGCCTAGCATTCTCTGAAAATGGGAGCCGAGAGGGGTCCCGTCCTCACGCAAATGCCACTCGTTAACTTCATCCACCAAGATCCATCAACCCATTCCAGACACCAGAGTTCTGCTGCAGCCTTTGGTGTAGTCTCACACTGACAAAATGAGCAGTATTGCAGTTTAATCAATTAGCACTAGAAAAGAACATCTCAGTATCTAAGGTGATGCTAATCTGTGATAATGTTGCTATTGTTTTTTTTGTATATTTGTGTTAAGCTAACCCTGGTGGTCTCTTTTGGACCATTTTAGATTTAAAAAATCTTACAAATTATTAAAAAAATCATACTTTTTGAAGCTTAAAAAACCATTAACTTAAAGTATGTATAGTACTTTACATGCAGCAGGTTTACAGTCACTCTTCCAGAAAAGAGGCCAGACATAGAGGACTGGATAAAACAGAGTGGTTAGACAACCGGTTCATTGTTTCTGCTGTCACTTCTTAATTAGGTTGGTAATTAAGCAGATACTCAAGGCCTTCAGCCAAGCTAACTAATGGGAGACCTACAAATCAAAGGCAAAAATATCTGATTTGGTAGATGACCCTGAGAATTCCAAGATATGCAGGTTTACAATTTTGAAGACCCAGTTTTGAAGTGGAATTTCATTTTTAAAAGGCCAAAATATTTTATGAAAACCCATTTTTTGTTATATTTATTTACGGTTTTGTTTCAACAGAGGAAGTCACCAAACTCTGCTGAATCTGACTTTCTAGGATTGATTATCCTTAACCTTATACACTGCACTATATACAACCCCAGTTTCAAAAAATTTTTAGAAACTGTGTAAAATGTAAATAAAAATCTGGGCCCCACTTTATATTAAGTGTCTCTAATTACTGTGTAGTTACACATTAACAATGCATGTAACTACAGTGTAACTA